>QRFJ01005009.1:31320-215168 GCA_006176705.1 Cocos nucifera | reverse complement strand
GATGTCATCCACGTACAATTACGAGGAAGACAACAGCGCTCCCACTGACCCTTTTGAAAAACACATGGTTCCTCTTCATTTTTGATGAACCAAACATTTTGATCACATCATTGAAACGAGTGTTCCAGCTCCGAGATGCTTGCTTAAGTCCATATATGGACCTTTGCAGCTTGCAAACCTTGTGATCAGTATCACTGGATGTGAAACCTAGCGGCTATTCCATATAGATATCTTCCTCAAGATATCCATTTAGGAATGCCGTTTTCACGTCCATTTGCCATATTTCATAATCGAAATAAGCTGCAATAGCAAGCAATGTGCGGATGGATTTTAGCATAGCTACCGGGGAAAAGGTATCCTGATAGTCAATGCCTTCACGTTGACTATAACCTTTTGCCACCAGTCTAGCCTTGAATGTCTCCACATTCCCATCTGCACCAATCTTTCTCTTGAAGATCCATTTACACCCAATAGGTACATACCTTCTGGTGGATCTACCAAGGTCCAGACTTGGTTTGAGTGCATCGAGTCGATCTTTGACTTCATTGCCCCAAGCCATTTCTCGGAGTCGATATCTGATATCGCCTCGTTATAGGTTTTGGGATCATCACCATGAGCACCATTACCTATGAGGAACATTTCCTCTACGTCCTCTGAAATAATACCTAAGTATCTTTCATGGGGATGGGAAACTCTTTCCGATCTACGAGGTGGAGGAGGTAGTGTTCCATTGGCTCAACCTGATTTGGTTCCACTTGGTCCTTAGCTCGTTCTGCTTGTGAGACTTTCTCATCAAGCTTAATCTGCTTTCCAATGCCGCTATCTTGAATAAACTATTTTTCAAGAAATATGGCATGTCGACTCACAATCACATTGTGGTCTTCTGGAATGTAGAAATAGTATCCTAATGACTCTTTAGGATATCATATGAATCGAGCTCTAAAGGACCTAAATTCTAACTTGTCCACTTGTTGTCTTTTGACATAAGCCGGACAACCCCAAATTCTGAGATGACTCAGACTTGATTTCTTACCGTGCCATATCTCATACGGTGTGGTAGGAACGGTTTTAGAGGGAACCCTATTCAGTAAATAGATTGAAGTTAGTAATGAATGTCCCCAAAGAAAATCTGGGAGGTCTGTGAAGCTCATCATGCATCGAACCATATCCAATAGAGTCCGATTTCTCCGTTCTGAAACCCCGTTGAGTTGAGGTGTTCCTAGTGGAGTCCATTGAGAGACTATGCCATTTTCCTTAAGATAGTCTAGGAATTCCCGGCTAAGGTATTCACCTCCTCGATCTGATCGAAGAACCTTAATGGGTTTTCCAGTTTATTTTTCTACTTTATGTCTGAATTCTTTGAACTTTTCAAAGGCTTCAGACTTATGTCTCATAAGATACACATACCCATACCTAGACAGATCATCGGTAAAGGTAATGAAGTAGACAAAATTGCCTCTAGCCGGCACATCGAATGGGCCGCACACATCAGTATGTACTAGGGCAAGGAGATCTGTGCCCTCTCCCATGTCCAACAAAAGGGAGTTTAGTCATTTTGCCTTGAAGACAAGATTCACAAGTTGGATACGACTCAAAGTCAATGGACTCAATAGCCATTTTTCTCAATTTGTTAATCCTATCTTCTGCTATATGACCTAATCTCAGGTGCCATAGATATCTGTCGTTTGGACTATCCCTAGGTCGTTTGGCATTCACGTTTTGCTCGAATAACAAGCATACCTCCAGAAGGACCTTCCTTCTTGTTCTTTAGGGTGGCCAGGTAAGTAGGGCAGTTCCGCTTCCAATGGCCGTCGCTGTTGCAATGGAAACACTTTCCTTTGCCATCGACCTTCTTCTTCGGTTCTGCCTTCTTCTTCTTGATCCTTCTACCTTTTGCTTTTCACAGACTTTTTTTTCTTTCCATAAGACTTTCTTTTGGAAGAAGTCCGTTCCATAGCAAGAACTGAGCCTTTAGAACCTTTCATAGAAAGCTCAGCAGTAACCAGCATATTCATCAACTCCGGCCAAGGAATTCTGAAGTTTATGCATGTGGTAATTCATGATGTTGCCCATATGCATCAGTCAAGGGATTGCAGAATAAATATCGTTCTGGAAATCCAAGTCCAACTTCACACCGAGCCTTCTCAAGCTCTTCCATGTCTTGATCTTGTCAGACAGTGAATCTGGACTGACTGCCCATCATGGCATCTTAGCCTTAAAAAGTCATTTTTGTGACTTGATATTTGGCTGCGCGACTCTGTTCTCCAACAATCTCCTGTAGGTGAGCCAACATTTGGCGAGCAGCCGATATCTTCATGTTGGCGCTGGAGCTCATCAGACATCGAGCCAACATGTAGTATCTGGCCTTCTCCTTATTGGGAATGATATTCCCATGTTGACATCAGTCAAGGTGTGGTTGTCTAAGGAATTCTCCATGAAAGACCTAGGTGAAGCATCCTTTATTCTAGGAATTAAGGTCTATAGGGATAGACCGAATAGGATGCTAGGACTTTCACAGAAAATGTACATAGAGAAAGTACTAAAGAGGTTTAGTATGGAAAACTCTAAGAGGGGATTAATACCCTTCAGACATGGTATTCATCTTTCCAAGAAGATGTGCCCCAGCACACCTGAGGAAATAGAACGCATGAGCAAGATCCCTTATGCTTCTGCAATAGGGAGCCTCATGTATGCCATGCTATGTACACGACCTGATATAACCCATGCTGTGAGTGTCACAAGCAGATATCAGTCAAATCCAGGTGAAGAACACTGGACTTCTGTGAAATGTATCCTTAAGTACTTGAGAAGAACTAAGGATATGATGTTGGTCTTTGGTAACGGAGAACTCCGGGTCCAGGGATACACAGACTCGGACTTCATGTCCGATATAGATGATCGAAAGTCGACATCTGGCAGACTATTTGTGCTAGAAGAGTTCCTAGCAAACGGTGATACCATCTCATCCGCGATTACCTTGAGAAAGGTTACGTTGAGGTCAAGAGAGTCAACTCCACAGATAATGTGGCAGACCCACTTACAAAGCCGTTGGGCCAACAGAAGATCGAAGCCCACCTTGAGAAGATGGGACTTAGACTTGTAGCCAATTGGCTTTAGGACAAGTGGGAGATTGTTAGATATATGTGCCCTAGAAGCCAGAATTGGCTGACACTTGTAATACACTTCTAGGGGCAAAATTGTAATTTTGACTATAATTAATGAAATGGGTTATTTTCTATCACACATGTGTATTTAGTGTCTGTGATACATCCTTTGAGTTAATGGTAATGATAATTCATATTTTCAAGAGTTGAAAATTTAAGACATGAATAATCATTATTAACTCATAAACAGCTCCCGACCATAGGATCATCACGAGGATGGTGATTGATCCGGAAGGTTGGTGTACGATCGCTTCTCTTTAGTAGATGAGTCTTGAGTCTACGGTGTGGAGACACCGGAGCGAGAGTACAGGTACTCGTTAGAGAACGAGGGCACTGAGCGTGACCACCTCGAGTAGTCATTAGGAAGTCTACCTTCTCGTCAATGACTGACTCGATGCTGCAGTAGTGTGTCTGGTTCTTTGACCTGAGATGCATCGGCAGTTCACCTTGAGGGTGTTATAGTTTGACTACACCATTACTCGGTCTCCTAGCCATATGGAACCCTGAGGTGTATGTTGGCTATAGCATGTTCATTGTAGGAACTGGATTGCATCAAGATGGGATCTATCTACCTCGGTGGTAGAGGAGTAGCCCTATGATGATCATGAGAATCAAGTCCAGAAATCCATGGCCATGGTAGAGTGAAATAATAGAAAGAGTTTCTATTTAGATTTTCACATTGGACTCGAATCGAATGATTACATCATATGACAGAGACTAGGGTTTGACGAGTTCACCTTAACCCTAATCTGATCGGGGCTCAAGATAGAAGAACTGAATCACACAGGTAGCTGCACCAAGAGGTTCGCATTCAGCTCTGATGGGTTGCCACCATATACTGCTAGGTGTCACTGGTGGATTTTGGGAGCAATTAGAATGATTTAGATGATCGATCATTCTAGCTGTTCGAATCAGAAGAGTTCTGATCCATCGAAAGGAGTTTCGATGATGTCTATGATAGAGATCATGACATATCCCATTACCATACAGAACTGAACCTAACTGGGTCACACAAACAAGGGTTTGAATCTGGTGATCATCAATTGAACTGATCTAGTTCAATTGATCTGAATGAGATTCAATTAGGTTCAAGGAAATCGTGCTAGCACTCGATTGAACCTAACGTTCTTCTTTTACTATCATAAATAAGTTGTCCTGACTGAGCCAAAGGAGTTTGTGCTCAATCAGAGGCCTTCATATGGTCTGACTGGAGGTTGTCCAAGTCAGAATAGGTTGTCTTATTTGTAAGACATTACCTGCCATTTTTGGTCACCTGCCATTTCTTGTTCTTTGACTTTGGTCAAAAGTCTACCTTTGACTGGTCAAACGTTGACCATTGACCCTTTGACTTTTGACCACATGTCATGCACCTATTGGAGAGCTGGTGGGGGCTTGTCCCCCTGCCAGAACCTGGCAAGGAGAAGGGCGCACGCCAAGGGTGGCGTGAGCCCAAGTAGGAGGCGCCTAGGAGTCCTTGTTGGACAAGGACTCCACCTCCCTTTTGGATTCCAATCAGAGTTCTACTAAGAATCCAGTTTGACTGGTCTTAGGCATCCTCTAAGGAGGAATCCAGGGGTCTCTATTCCAACCAATCAGATTTAGATCTGATTTCATAAAGGGTTGTGATTGGTTGAGAGGAAGAGGAGTTGGATCACAAGAGGTCTATAAATAAGACCCTGCGCCCAACCCTAATCAAAAGTGAATTCAATGAGATTTCCCATGCCCCAAGGCTGCCTCTCCCCTCCTTCTCCACGCCATAGTCTCTTCTCCCCTTGCTCTCCACGTCCAAAAGTGTTTTGGATTTAGTTTGGTGCGATTCAGATCAAGGAAAGGCGATCAAAAGCAAGAAGGCTGCGCTGCTGCAAAAGGACGACTGCAGATCTTCAAAAGAGTTTTGAAGATCCTCCAGATCAGATCCAGATCTGATTTTTGGAGGTGTGATAGAGAAGAAGAGGTTCTCCAGATCCAACCCAAGTGGATACCGGTAGAGGCCAGGCGCTTGCGTGGCTAAGATCCAGAACCTTCCGCTGCAATCAGGATCATCTACAGGGTAATAGGATTACCCAATTCAGGTAAATTGAATTTGATTTAATTTATCTTATTTTATTTTATTTATTAAAATAATAAGAATCAGATCTGAAACATATCAAGATCTGATTAAGGTCAAGAGAAAATTTTTGAAATATATCTCTTGATCTAATCAGATCTGGACGAACCTGGACCGGAAAATCAGGATTTCCCTTCATCAACTCCCCTCTTCCTCCTTGCCAAACCCACCTTCTCCCTCTCCTCTCCACATCCAAAGTGGTTTGGACCTTGGTTGGTGCAATTCAGACGAGAGAGGGACGACTGAAAGATAGAAGGCTACGCTGCTGCAAAGGATAACTGCTGATCTTCGAAAGGGGTTTTGAAGATCCTCCAGATCAGATCAATATTTGATTTTTGGAGACATGATAGAGAAGAAGAGGATCTCCAGATCTAGCCCAAGTGGATACCAGTAGAGGCCAAGCACTTGCATTGCAAGATCCAGAACCTTTCGCTGCTCACAGGATCATCAACGAGTAATAGGATTACCCACTTTAAGATAAATTAAATTTGATTTAATTTATATAAATTTATTTTAATTACTAAAATAATATGAATCAGATCTAAAACATTCCAGATCTGATTTGGATCAAAGAGAAAAAATTTTAAAATATATCTCTTGATCCGATCTGATATGAACGAACCTGGTCCGAAAAATTAGAATTTTGCTTCAGTGCCATCTTCAATGTCAGAATGCAGGATGGTGCCTCTGTCATTGATCATGTATTATACATGATCGAGCTGATAGAGCACTTGAGCAAGCTTGACTTTTTCTTGCACAAACAACTTGAAAAAGCTGCAATACTGAACTCGCTATCTAAGTTTTATCTCCCATTCTTTACATATTATAGAATATCAAAGCCTGAAGTGGACTACCATAGGTTACTGGGGTTACTTCAGAACTTTGAGAAGGATCACCAACTCTATAAGGAGTCGGTGAACTTAGTGGGAGGTTCGTGTTCTCGTTCTCGATCCTTTAGGAAAGGAAAGAAGAACAGTAAGAAGAAAGCCAAGAAGGTGCATGTTCATGCTAGGAAACCAATGCTGGCTCAGACGCCAAAGACCATGCCCGATAAGAGTCTAGCCAAATGCTTCTTTTGTAATAAGCGGGGGCACTAGAAGAGGAACTATCCTCAACACATTGCGTTCCTGAATCCGAATAGGTAGAAAAAGAAGCAAGCTATTGCTGGGCAAGGTATTTATTTGATAACTCTTTGTAATTTCTCTATTTATGATATTACTGACTGGGTATTGGATACCGATAGTCCTTACCATATTTATAATTCATTGCAGGGGTTGCAGGTCAGTAGAAGATTCGAGCAAGGTGAGAGATTTCTGAATGCTGGAGATGGAAGACCAGTTCCAATTCTAGCTTTAGAAATTCTGAAACTTGTATTTGAATCTCATACTATTGTTTTTAGTGATTGTTATTTCTATCCTAGTTTTTTTTTAAATATCATTTTTGCAGGCCTTTTGATCTTGAATAATTATGAAATTTTAATAAAAAAATAAGTTTGTAATATCATTATGAATGGTGTTACTGCTTTCTATGGATAATTGAATAATGATGTATATATGTTATCACAACGTATTAATGTAGTCTATTCTACTGGCAAGCACCCTAGATTAGATAGTATATCAGATATCTACTTATGGCACTGTAGGCTAGGTCATATATACAAGAACAGGATAAATAGGTTGACTCAGGAGGAAATCCTCGAAGTTAATGATTGTGAATCACTTCCAACCTGTGAGTCCTATCTTCTTGGTAAAATGATCAAGTCACCTTTCACTAAAAAAGATGAGCTAATGAGCTCTTAGGTCTAGTACATACTGATGTATGTGGACCAATGAGCATAAATGGCAAAGGTGGATATGTTTACTTCATCACTTTCACAGATGATCTATCTAAATATGGATAAGTCTATCTGATGAAACATAAGTTGGATTCTTTTAAAATGTTGAAATGATTATGAAGTGAAGTAGAAAAATAAATTAGAAAGAGTACTAAAACTCTTCAATCTGACCAAAGAGGAGTATACCCTTCTAGTGAGCTTCTCATATATCTAGGAGAGAATGAAATTCTCTCCCAATGGACTCCTCCTGGAACACCATAGCATAATAATTTGTCTGAAAGAAGGAATCGAACTCTATTAGACATGGTCCGATCCATGATAGGATTTGCCAGCCTATTGATATCCTTCTGGGGATATGCGCTCGAATCGACTTGTTATCCATTAAATAGGATTCGAAGTAAGTTTGTGGTTAAAACCTCATATGAGATATGGACAGGACATAAGCTAGCACTTTCACACCTTAGGGTTTGAGGGTGCCCGGCTTATATCAAATGGTTAGTTATTGATAAACTTGGACCTAGGTCTGATAAGTGTACATTCATAGGATACCCAAAAAAGATCAAAGGATCCTATTTCTATCATGCTTGTGAGCAAAAGGTGTTCGTCAGCCTTAGGGCAACCTTTTTGGAAAAGGAGTTTCTTGATGAAGGAACTATTGCCTCTAAGGTTGAACTTGATGAAGTTCAATAGGTAGAAAGTCCATCATAGAATGTTGAACCTAAGTTGGATTTGATTAGATCAGATCTGAAGCTTAGTGAACCTGCACCATTAAGGCAATTCGGTAGAGTACTATGCCATCCGGATAGATACTATGGATTCTTGGTCCAGGATGGTGATCCCATCAAACTCGATGAGAATGATGAGGACCCAATCACTTATATGGATGTGATGTAGAGATCCAACTCTGAGAAATGGCTAGAAGACATGAGATCTAAAATAGATTCCATGAAGGTCAATGATGTATGAACATTAGTTGATCCACCTAAAGGGATTAAATCCATTGGGTGTAAATGGGTCTTCAAAAGAAAGAGGGGCACAGACGAAAAGGTGGAGACCTATAAAGCCCATCTGGTTGCCAAGGGGTATCATCAACATTATGGTATTTACTTTGACGAGATATTCTTTCCTGTGGCAATGCTTAAGTCCATTCGGATCATGCTTGCCATTGCTGCCCATCTGGACTATGAGATCTGGTAGATGGTTGTGAAGATGGCTTTTCTAAATAGAGAGCTAACCAAAGAGGTGTATATGACACAATCTGAGGGATTCACATTCATATATGAGTCCAAGATGTGCAGGCTTCAAAGATCCATTTATGGATTAAAGCAAGCATCTCAAAGTTGGAACATGCATTTTGATAAAGTGATCAAAACATTTGGCTTTGTTAATAATGGGAAGAACCCTACATTTATAAATGGGCAAATGGTCCAGCAATGGTATTCTTTATCTTGTATGTGGACAATATTCTCTTAATCGGGAATAACATCCCCGTACTACAAGGAATAAAAGTCTGGTTGTCATCATAGTTCTACATGAAGGACTTAGGTGAAGCATCCTACATCCTAGGGATGAAGATCTATAGGGATAGATCTAAAAGGATGCTTGGTATATCCCAATCCACGTACATAGAAACTTTGCTGAAGAGGTTCAGCATGGAGAATTTTAGAAAGGACTATCTTTCGATAGGTCAAGAAATTTCTCTCTCTAAGAAGGATTGTCCAACAACTCCTGAAGAGAGAGTATATGAGTTGAGTCTTGTATGCTTCGATAATGGGATCTGTCATGTACGCCATGACATATACGAGACTAGACGTGGAATACTCACTAGGAGTAGTGAGTAGATACCAGTCTGACCCTAGAGAAAATAATTGGAAAGTGGTTAAAACCATCCTTAAGTATTTAAGAAATACTAAGGACCAATGGTTGGTTTATGATGAGTCAGATCTGAAGCTTGTGGGGTTTACAGACTTTAGCTTTCAATCTGATCATAATGACAGTAAAAGTGTGTTGAGATATATCTTTACTCTAAATGGTGGAGCCATCTACTGAAAAAGTTCCAAGCAGCATATAGTGGCTGACTCTATTTGCGAAGCAGAGTACATGATAGCATTAGATACAACAAAGAAAGCTGTGTAGTTGATGAAGTTTATCATCGAGCTTGAAGTAGCACTCTCCATTGATAGTCCAGTCCTGCTCTACTACGATAGCACTGGTGCCATAGCTCAAGCAAAGGAACCGAAGGCACACCAGTGAACAAAGCACATTCTACGTTGCTTTCATTTGATCCATGAGATCATCAATCATGATGACGTTGACCTTCAGAAGATTGATGGAAAGGAGAACCTAGCCGACCCCTTCACTAAAGTCCTAGCAATCAAGGAGTTCGACAATCATAAGTTGAAGATGGGTATTAGATACTATGCCGAGTGGCTTTAGGATAAGTGGGAGTTGTTGGAAATTATGTTCCAAAGTCAATCATCAGCCCATTGACGATTGAGATATTGTAATTGATTTATTAATTAATGAAAAATATTTTGGCATCTTTTTTCATCATAAGTTTACATCTTCTAATGAACTCCATTATTGTGATGAAGTCCTTAGGACTATTTAGTTTCAATAAAGAGAGGATTTATCGATTAGTCCTTAAATTTGTTCACGACCAAATGATAGGTTATTAATTAGGATGACAGTGTCTATCGAGCATAGGTCGCTATATGCCATATAGATTGGTTGTCCTCTTAATTAAGGTAGTTGGAGACACTAATATGGCATACAGGTGAGATGTATGGGTACATCATCATTGAACGTGACCAACTCCAGAGCATTCTATTATCGAGAATGTCTCTGATGCGATATAGGTATAAGTATCCCTTAAATCTAAGATCACCACAGTGACTTGCAAGCAACTCACTGTGCTTTGATATCAAACAAACTGAATTTCTAATTCAGCAATGAAAGGCTTCTGGGCATAGTCAAGTACTTGCGATGTCAGAGTATGATCAAGATGGAATTGACCACTTCAAGAGTTGGAGAAGAATGTATCACTGTATTTCAATATAGCAAAACCTTGACCAGGGTAATCCATCAGATGGATTTGGTATTTTGAAATATAATGTAGGCAACCTGATCAGAGTTGATAGTTGAACTCTAATGTGTCCTACGAGCATTGTGGTTAAGGGGATGAATTATATGGAAACTATATTCGCATGGGTTCTAAGGATGGTGTTCTACACCTTCGACCTATCCAATCGTCGGGTATCATTGCTAGATGGTCACTTCGATTGCTATAAAAATTTTTTCTATACTACTGGCTTAGATTCGGACCTATGAGATCATAGATATTAGAGCTTATGATCTGATCGGATGGTTGATCAACGATTAAGAATCATTCTAGTGTTAAACAATCAATACGATTGGTGTTTAACCTAGTGCAAGTTTTGCTAGAGGATCGATTAGCAATTAGATTACTAATTAACTTAATTTGATTAAGTCAATAGGCTAAGATTAAGTCTAATTAAATATAATTTAATTATATTATGTTTGGGCTTGATTGGATCAAGTTCAATTGATTTATTGGATTAGCCAAGTGCAAGGAAGAACTAGTCCTAGTCTAACTAGGACTCGAATTAACCCAATTTTCTAATTTAATTAGAAAATAAATTATAAATCTAATTTAGTCTAATTTAATTAAATCCTTTAATGGGTTAGGGTCTTATCTAATTAGGTTGGTTTAATCTTGATTTTATTTGGTTAAAAGATCTTGTTTGACCAAGTCAAAATAGGAGTCCTAGTGTGACTAGAACTCCCTATCTCCTTGCACCACCTTGGTCCTAACGCCCCCCATACCTATTTTTTAGGTATTTTTCAAGAAAAATCTCTTTCTTCTTAATTTTCATGCCCCCTCTCTTCCGTCAGGTCATATTTGGAAGTTAGGTGGAAGACCAAGTCAAAGAAGAAATTGGTTTTGCTTAGGATTCTATGAGATAGAATCCTTATTGACCAGAACATCTACCCTAGAGTGCCTCCCTCTTTTTTAATTAATTCTTCTTTTATTCTATGAAAATAATATCTTCTTTTGTGTGCCCTCCCTTTCTGGTCCATGCCAAAAATTGTGGAGGAGGTACCCAAGAGTTGGGTGCCCTAATAACTTCCCATGTTTGGATATTCCTAATCTAGGAATTTGATCTAACTTGGACTCTTCTTTTTCCCTATTTATTAGATGAATTTTATTTTAACTTTTTTATAAAATATAGGGCTATGGGAGAGGTTTTGGGTGTGCAAAAATCAAAGGAAGAGGGTCCTTGGGCATGGGGGTTCCATAGGCACCAAACTAGGTGTCTAGGTGAGAGAAAAGAGAAGAAGAAGAAGGTCTTCTTCTAGGGCTATATTATTTTCAATCTCTCCTCCTTTATTTTGAATTTTTTTGAGAAAGTCTCAGACCAACAAACTCTCATCTTCCTTCTCATATTTTGGAGAGTCCAAATTTTAAAAAAGAAAGCATCGGATCGACTGTCGAAGAAGGATCAGCATAGTACTAGCATGCTGTGCTGATTTTCTACATCGGACTTCAGATCAGAGATCGTAGGCTCATGTGGACCACTCCTAGAGGCTGGACATGTGTGCAACTCATGACTTCATTCTCCAGCCTAGATCAGAAAGTTAGAACATCTAACTTGCTTAGATAATAGATCTGATCTATTAACTTCGTACCTGGATTTGGTGTAGTGTAGATCAAGGTTGATTTGATCAATCTTTTTCTTTCTTTTTTTATTTTAATTTTTTATTTAATATCATGCCTTAATCATGTAATAGATTTGAGATCTAAGTATTTATATGATTATTTAAATAAATTTTAGATTTATTTAAGTCTTTCACTGTAAGATCTTGAAAAAGTTTCAAGATTTACCTCTAAAATCCTAGATCCGGTTCTTTCACTACTGAGATAGGTTAATTCCATATTGGTGCAATCCAATTCCTATAATGAACATGCTATAGCCAACATACACCTCAAAATTTTGAATGGCTAGAAGATCAAGTTATGGTGTAGTCAAACTATAACACCCTAAGATGAACTGCCAATGCACCTTAGGTCAAAGAACCAGACACACCACTATTGCATCGAGCCAGTCATCGACGAAAAGGTAGACTTCCTTATGACTACTCGAGGTGGTCATGCTCAGTGCTCTTATTCTCTAACGAGTATCTATACTCTTACTCTGGTGTCTTTACACTATAGATTAAAGACTCATCTACCTTAAGGAACCGATCGTACACCAATCTTCTGGATCAATCATCATCCTTATGGATCAATCACCATTCTTGTGATGATCCTACGTTCAGAAGTAGTTTATGAGTTAATTATAAAAATTTATATCTTAAAATTTTAACTCTTGAAAATATGAATTGTCTTTACCATTAATCCGAAGGATGTATCACAGACACAATAAATATGCACTATGATAGAAAATATTTTTTTTATTTATTCATTATCAAAATTACAAAATTATCCTTAGAGGTGTATTATAATATGTTAACCAATCTGGCTTCAAGAGCACACATCTAACAAGCCGATCATGAATTGAATCTTTACATAGATTGTCAATTTCTCTACCAATAAGAACACACCATGCTTGATGAAATCCTTGAAATGCCCCTTGCCACATTACTGTTCCAGCTCAGGATAAGTCCCATGGTTTCTTGACATCATGGTGATGTTAGGTAGGCCAACTTGGTGTGAGCTATTTTGCAGTCGGGCCAGGCTGGTTCTGAGTCAGATTTTGAGCCAGTTTGGTCGGGACCAGCCGACTATATTATTTTTTTCTTTTGAATTTGATTTCGGGCTCATTTTAAGTCTGTTATGCTTCAAATTTGTTTTCTTTGAACTAGAAAATTAAGCTTTTCTCATTAGCCAACTTTTTTCCTATAAAAGATCAATAAACTATCAATTTTTAAAAAATAAAGAAATATTTTATAATTTAATATTTTTATTATAATATTTATAACACTTATCACACCCTCCAACTTAATCATTGCTAGTCCTTTAGCAACATATTATTTATTATTAATTAATCATCATATTTCAATAAGATCCTCCATCATAAAAATAGATCTAGGATTAAAGATCAAAAAGCTTAGCAAGTACCACTAAGTATTGAGCTTCAGAAGTAAATTTCATAGTCAACATAATCAGAAACTTTCTTAAAATACATGTAAAAATATACAGCACTTGTGTTATTAATGACTAACTGCATTTTGGTGCTAATTTAAAGGATAAATATTTTTTCTCTTATTAGCTATTTTGGTTAATTTTCTATACACTCTAAAGTCAAGTTCATGAACTAAGATAGCTTTCACACTATATTTTTTTTGGCAGGTAGCTCTTTCATTAAATTTAATTTTTTTAATTAAAATATATATTAATCATTAATTCTTAGTAATAATTAAATCATTAGTTGGTCTTATGATCCACACCTACTTTATCTTGTTAGTATGCATGTGCAATTAGAAGTGCTAATAGTCTTTAGATGACCTAAGTAGGCTGCTAAAAGTCTAACCAACTAGTCTACTTCTTGACTCGCTATATTTATTAGCAAATACTTCTAACTTTTTTACTTCTCCTATCTATCTTGCTCAAGATTTTTTGTTGACCTAAAGATTGATTTTGATGACGACAAAGAGTTTTGAGTGTAAGTTACAAAGTCTAATGATATTTATGAGGATGTGTAGTTTCAAAATTCTATGTGCTCATAAATTTTTCAAGTATTTTCTGATATGTTAATGAGGATAAAATCAAGTCAAGAAAATAAGTATAGCCTACAAATCAAATTAGAGAAGAAAGGATAACAAACAACCTTTGGCATGCATGGCACGCAAACTGGGCCTACCTAGTCTAGAACTTAGCTGACCTAGTATTAGTGAAAGCAAAAGATAGAAAGCACAGAAAGTAAAATTTTTAAGATCAAGGAGACTGAGCCGACTCAGCTATAAACTGAGCCAACCTAGTGGTACTAGGCCGATTTAGTGTTTGTAATGGCTAGTTTTCAGATCTACAACATTTCCATTCCATGGGCTTTCCAATGGATATTTTCTCATCTCCAACAACTAGATCTCTTTCTGAAGACCCCCCAGATATCAAAAAATGATGGATATCCTCAAGAATATATATAGAAACTCTTAAAGCATTAAATATATATTTTTGAGAGTATATTGAGTATTCTTTATGAAAGCTAAGAAGTGAGCTAAAAAGAGAAGAGAAGAATTTATCTTCAGAGTTATCCTTTATTCTTTCACTATAAATCATCCTCAAGCAAGTGAGAGCAAAAGTGAAGAGAATCAAGAAGCCTTACAATCTCTCAATCATTCGAAAAGAAGAAATCAAGCCTATAAGTAAAGCAACTTAGATTTTCTTTTCTTACACTTCAAAAGAGTTTATTTTAATTATATTTCTATTTTTTATTTTAAGTTTCTTAGGGTGAGAAATTTGGGTTCATCCAAGCCTTGAATTGGATGATTGTATTGGTTTGATTGGTTAGCCAAAGTTAAAACCAATCAGGATTAATTGTTAGCCTAGAGAAAAGTAATTACTTATGAGATTTTGGTTGGTAATCTAGGTAAAATCAACTGGGTTGATTAAGAGCCAAAAAAATAATCTTATATGATTTTGGTTGGTGAGCCAGAAAAAATCAAATAGATTTAATTATGAGTCCAAAAAACAATCAGACTGTAATTCTAGTTATGAATTATAGTAGAATTGTCAAGGAGTATACTTGAAAAGTAGACATAGGTGCTGAGTTTGGCATCAAACAACCATAAAATTATTATGTTTGTGATTCTGTGTTATTGTTCTATTATTTTTATTTGCTGCACATTACATAATTTGTTTGATTTGGTACTTAATTTATTTAATCTACTCATATCTTAAGCTTAAAAATTTTAAATACCCAATTTATCCCCCTCTTGGGTAGCCAAACCTACACAATAATTAGTATTAGAGCAGGAACTCTGAATTTTCTCTTTATTCTAGAGCTAAAGATCTTATGGTTGACCAATTTAATTCTTTGTTGAGTGAAGGACACTCAACCATTTGATCTTCTTTTTTCAATAGCACCAACTATATTTATTGAAAAATTAGAATAAGAATTTTTATTCAAGCACAAGATTATAACATGTGGAATATCATACTCAATGATCCTCACACACCTACGATGATTATCAATGATATGTGTGTACCTAAACCAAAAAAAGATTGGAATGAGCTAGATAAAAAGCTAGCTCAATTAAATGCTAAAGCTATTAATATTCTATATTATATTTTATATTATAATGAATTTAATAGAATATCAACATGTTTATCTGCAAAAAAGATTTGGAATAGACTTGAAGTGACCCATGAGGGTGTAAGTCAAGTCAAAGAATCTAAAATAAACATGTTGGTTCATAAATATGAGTTTTTCAAAATGAAACCTCATGAGACAATAAGTGATATATTTATAAGATTTAATAAAATTATAAATAAATTAAAGAGTCTTGAAAAAGACTATTCTAATAGTGATCTTGTATGCAAAATTTTTAGATCCTTACTGAAGGATTGGAAAGCAAAAGTAGCAGTAATTGAAGAAGCCAAGGACCTTAGTAAGCTTGCTTTGAAAGAATTAATCGGATCGCTCATAATACATGAGCTCGATATGAACCAAAGCATGAAAGAGGAAAAGATGAAAAGACAATCCTTACACTCAAAGCCATCAGCTATTGAAGAAAGTTCAAGTGACTCTACCGAGGATTCGAAGGATGACTAAGAAATGACAATGATTACAAGAAGGTTCATGAGATCCATGAGAAAGAAGAAGAAATTTGAACCATAAGGAGAAAAAGAGGAAAAGAATCAACTTAGAAAATATAGAAAGGACTATCTCCTATTGAAAAAGAGCTCAAGAAAATTAAGAAAGAAAGCTATATTGGCTAACTGAAAATCTAGTAAGAGCTCAAATTCTGAAGAAGAGTCATCCTCAAGTAAAGAAGAGATAAACCTATGCTTGATGGCTCACAATGAAGAGATGGCTTGGGTACTAAGATTTAGTAAATGATTTTGCAGGTTGACTAAGGATCTAATGGAATGAAAAGGGAAAAATATTATGAATGAATTCCTTAGGAATGAAAATAAATGGATGATGCTATTGGATAAAATCTAAATTTTTATCACATCACACCATTAATGTTTATTTGATTGATTCTATTGATTTTAATAATCTATCGATATGATTTCATATTATATTAACTTGCTTGAAATATTTTTAATGTTTTGGTAAGATTAGTATGAGTAATTGATTTTGATGTTTGAAATGATTTGAACACTTTGTTTTTTAAATCAATATGCTCTTCCATAAGTATCATGTTTTTAATCAATATGATATTAATTTATCTTGAAATTTAGCATGATATCTCAACTTTTCTTTATCAATTATATATTTAAGAATCTTGAATCAACAAAAGTTAAATTGGGTATGAATGTTTTAATTGCTAAACCTATAAGAAAAATAAATTTTGACATTTCTCCATAAGATACTTAATTATAAAAATTCTTCTAAATTTTTTTTAATCTAAGTACTTGAGGATAAGACACTATAGTCGTAAAAGACCAAGTGCTTGACTTTGATAATTTTTATTATATCATAGCTTGATCTCTAAGGACATAAAAATTTTCTAGCTGAACCTACCTTTTGAAGCCTTTATCTAATTTTTCTTTTGACTTAATCTTAATATGATCTTATTTGATTTGATTGATTATCATACCACTAATTGAATGTCAAATGATTCAATGTTTTATCTTATTGATTTTGATGATGTTATTCTGATTGACTATTATAATTGATTATGGTTTAAGATATATTAAACAAAACTAATTTATGAATTTTTATGATTAGAGTTTAAGAATAATTCGTAACATTGACATATTTGTTTGACAAGCTAAATTTCTTGACGAAATTTTTCAAATTCAATTGATATCTTAAATTATAGTAAATACTATTGATGATAATAAGGAAAGAAAATTTGGTAAATGAAGAAAATAAATTTAACAAATCAAATTACATCAAAATCTTGCCATAATTGGATATTTTTCATAACATGATTTTAATTTGGTTAAGAGATATAAAATTGATCAAAAGTAAGCTAGAAATGAAATTAAGAAATATGGCATATAGTAAGGGGGAGCGATTTTTGAATAAAAATTAAACTCAATATTAAGAGGGAGCTTAATATTTTTAGATTATTTTACTTTTCTGATTTTATTAATAACCTTTGTTTAAAGTCACTCTTTTTGATGCTATCAAAAAGGATGAGAGTTATTATTGAGTATATGCTTGAGCTTGACTAGAATAAAGTACGTTCTTATTGTTTAGTGATTTCATGCCTTTGAATATGTAATTATTTAAAAATCCATTATATATTATTTTGTATATATTCAAAAGTTTTGTCATCATCAAAATGGGAGATATTGTTGATCTAAAGACTGATTTTGATGATGACAAAGAGTTTTGAGTATAAGTTATAAAGTCTAACGATATTTATGAGGATGTGTAGTTTCAAAATTTTAAGTGCTCATAATTTGTTCAAGTATTTTTTGATATGTTAATGATGATAAAATCAAGTCAAGAAGGTAAGTCTAGCCTACAAATCAAATTAGAGAAGTAAGGATCATAAATAGTCTTTGGCATACATGGCACACAAACTGGGCCTACCTGATCTGGAACTGAGCCAACCTAGTCCCAGTGGAAGCAAAAGATAAAAAAGCAAAGAAAGTGGGACTGAGCCAACCTAGTGTCTATAATGGCTAGTTTTTAGATCTATAGCTTTTTCATCCCATGGACTTTTCAATAGCTTTTTCATCCCATGGACTTTTCAATAGCTTTTTTCTCCAATGGCTAGATATCTTTCTGAAGATCCCTAAGATATCAAAAAATGGTGGATGGCCTCAAGAAAATATATGAAAACCCTTAGACCATTAAAAATATATTTTTGAGAGCATATTGAGTATTCTTTCAGAAAGCTAAGGAGTGAGTTAAAAAAAGAGAAGTTATTTTTAGAGTGATCATTTATCCTTCCACTATAATTTATCTTGAAGCAAGTGAGAGTAAGAGCGAAGAGAATCAAGGAGCCTTACAATCTCTCAATCATTCAAGAAGAAGAAATCAAGCCTACAAGCAATGTAATTTAGATTTTCTTCTCTTGAGCTTCAAAAGAGTTTGTTTTAATTGTATTTCTATATTTTGTTTCAAGTTTCTTAGGATAAAAAATTTGGATTGGTCTAAACCTTAAATTGGATGATTGTATTGGTTTGATTAGTTAGCCAAAGTTAAAACCAATCGGGATTGATTGTTAGCCCGAAAAAAAACAATCACTTGTGAGATTTTGGTTTGTAATCTGGGAAAAATCAACTAGATTGATTATGAGTCCGAAAAATAATCTTGAATGATTTTGGTTTGTGAGCCAGAGAAAACCAATTGGGTTTGATTGTGAGCTCGAAAAATAATCGGACTGTAATTTTAGTTATGAATTTAGTTGAATTCCCAAGGGATATACTTGGGGAGTGGATGTAGGTGCTGAGTTTGGCATCAAAACACTATAAAATTATTGTATTTATGATTGTGTGTTATTATTCTATTATTTTCATTTACTACACATTACATAGCATATTTGATTTGGCACTTAATTAGTTTAATCTACTCACATGTTAAGCTTAAAAATTTTAAATACCCGATTCATCCTCCGTCTTAGGTAGCCATACCTGGGCAACGTTTTCTTTCTTGACAAATGGTTAAAACATTTTTTTAAAATTTTAAATTATTTAAATTTAATTTTAAAATTTTTTCTTTTTTTAATAAAAATTTTTCTTATCTTCTAACTTAATCGACATTGTACCAATAGATTGCGCTAAGAAGGCCTCAAAATTTAAATCAAAAAAGAATTCTGCCTCCACCTTTGGATCTCGGCCATCTATCCCTCAACCGTCTGTTGGCATCAAAATCCTGTCTATATGCTTGTGTGAGTAGATCGCGAACTGGGTCTTTCCATAGACCACCAATTTTTTTACAAATCAAAATGCCCCACACCTAATGAAATCCCCAAAATGCCCCAAGCTGCATTATTGTTCCAGCTCATGGTTAGCTGCATGGTTTCTTGACATCATGGTGATGTCAGGTAGGCTGGTTTGGTGAGAGCAATTCTATGGATGGGCCGAGCTTGTTCTGAGGCTAGCTTTTGAGTCGATTTTGTCTCGACTGGCCGATTATATTATTTATTTTTTTGTTTTCTTTTGGATTTGATTTTAGGCTCATTTTAAGTATGTTTTGCTTTAAATTTTTTTTTTTTGAACTAGAAAATTAAGCTCTTCTCATTGGCAAGCTTCTTTCTTACAAAAAATTAATAAAATTATCAATTTTTTAAAAATAAAATAAATTATTTTATAATTTAATATTTTTATTATAATATTTATAATATTAGAAAATGTGTTCCAAAGCCAATCATCATCCTGTTGATGATTGAACTATATTATAATTATAATTAATTTATTAATAAATATAATATATTTTTAATATTTTTACCATAAAGTATTCATCTTCTAATAAACTTCATTATTGTGATGAAATTTTTAGGACTATTTAGCTTCGATAAAGAGAGAATTTATCGATTAGTTCTTAAATCTATTCACGATCAAATGATAGGCTGTTAATTAGGATGACAACATCTATCGAGCATAGATCATTGTATATCATATAGGTTGGTTGTCCTCATAACCAAAGAGTGTGGAGACACTGTTATGGCATATAGGTGAGATATATGGATACATAATCATTGAATGTGACCAACTCCAGAGCATTTGACTATCGAGAATGTCTCTGATGGGATATAGATATAAGTATCTCTTAGACCTGAGATCATCTCAGTTACTTGCAAGCAACTCATTATGCTTTGATACTAGACTAACTAAATTTTTAATTAAGTAATGAAAGATTTTTGGACACAGTCAAGTACTTGCAAAGTCGACATGTGATCAAGATTGGATTGATTACTACAAGAGTTGGAGAAAAATGTATCACTGTATTTCAATATAGCAAAACCTTGGCCAGGATAATCCACCAGATGGACTTTGATATTCTAAAAAATAATGTAGACAACCTGATCAGAGTTAATAGTTGAACTTTGAGCTATTCTACGAGCAATTTGGTCAAGGGGATGAATTATATGGAAACTAAATCCACATGGGTTCTAAGGATGTTGTTCTACATATTTGACCTATCCAGCCATCGGATACCGTTGGTAGATAGTTACATCGATTAGTATAGGAATCTATTCCTATGCTACCAATTTAGGTTTAGACCTATGAGGTCACATATATTAGTGCTCACAATCTGATCGGATGGTTGATCAATGATTAAGAATCATTCTAGGATTAAACAATCAATACGATTGATGTTTAACCTAGTGCAAGTGTTGCAGGAGGATCGATTAGCAATTAGATTACCAATTAACTTAATTTGATTAATCCATAGGAATAAAATTAAGTTTAATTAAATATAATTTAATTAGATTTAGTTTGGGCTTGATTAGATCAAGTCTTATTGGCTTATTGGGTAAGCCAAGTGCAAGAAAAAACTAGTCCTAGTTCAACTAGGACTTAGATCAACTCAATTTTCTAATTTAATTAAAAATTTAAATTAAAATTAAATCTAATTTAACCTAATTTAATTAAGTCATTAATTGGGTTAGGGTCTAGTTTAATTTGGTTGACTTGGTTTTGATTTAATTTGGTTTGAGAAACTACTTTGACCAAGTCATAGATGGAATCTTAGTAAGACTAGGATTCCACCTTGCACCACCTTAGCCCCTCATGCCCCATGCCCTATTTCTCCTCTATTTTGTGTGACAAAATTCTTTCTCCTAGGCCTTCTCATGAACGCCATGCTCTCCTTTCTTTCTCATATGGTAATTAAGTAGTCGACCAAGTCAAAGAAGAAAATTTGTTCGGATTTCAAATCTTATGAGATAGTATTTTGAAAGAGCAAAACTCCTCTTCCCATGTGTGTCGCCCTCCTCCCTATTTTCTCTCTATTTTTTAGGATAAAAATGAGAAGGTTTTGGGAAATTTTATCAGATGATCCATGCCTAAAATTTTGGAGAGGGCACCCAAGAGTTGGGCCCCCCATTGACTTGCCCAAATTGGACATTCCTTATCTAGTTTTTGACCTAGAAAAGAACTCCTCTTTTCTTATATATTTAGGATGAGTTTTGGACTAATTTTTTGTAACTTTATAGATCATTGAGAAAACTATGGGTGTACAAAAATCAAAGAGAGAGGATCCTTGGGCATTGTGGTTTCATAGACACCAAACTAGGTATCTAATTGAGAGCAAAGAGAAGAACAAGAGGGTCTTCTTCTAGGGTTGCTGTGTTTATCTCTTCTCTTCCTCCTTTCTTGAGTTTTCTGAGAGTGTCTCACATCTGAAACCTCCTCATCTCCTTCTCCTCTTTGGAAGAGTCTAAATCCAAAAGAAGAAGGCATCTGATCGACTATCAAAGAAGGATCAGCACAGTACTAGCATACTATGCTGATTTCCTGCATCTAGAATTCTGATCATGATTTGTGGGCTCCTGTGGAGGACTCCTAGAGGCCAGACATGTGTGTAGCTCGCAACTTCATTCTCAAGTCTATATCAGCAACTTAGAACATATAACTTGCATAGGTAATAGATCTGATCTATTATTTTCATAGCTATATTAGATATTGTGTATATACATGTTGATGTGATCAACATATTTTTATTTCTTTATTATATTTTAATTTTTGATTTAATGAAATGCTATGATTATGTAATAGGTCACTAGATCTAGGGTACTCTTTAATATTTAAAATTAATTTTGATTAATTTTAGTCTTTCGCTATTTGATCTTGAAAAAGTTTCAAGATCTAGTCCTGAAATCCTAGATCTGGTTCCTTCAATTAGTATTAGAGCCTAGGTTGATTATTATATGATTATGTATGCATGTTTAGACTATTTTTTAGATTAAATCTAATTTATAATCTTATTATTAAATCTAAAATTAAAAATTTTGATCATACAAACTGATTATAAAGCGGTCCTGTTATAAGGTTTACCCCTTACAGTGGAGAGGTTATCCTAGTTCATACAAATCTAGCTTTAATCATAAATTCATTTGATATGATCTAATTTTATTTATAATTTAATAGAGTTAAAATAGTTTTAGATCTAAAAATAAAATTTTAGATTACACAGACTAATTATAAGATTGTCCTACTGTAAGATTTATCCCTTACAGTGTAGGGTTGTCTTAGTATGTGCTGATCTAAAATATTGATCATAAAATTTTAGATTAAATATAAGTGATTTTATGATCTGATTAAAAATATTTTAATCTAATTTTAATCATCATAAATATGTTAGATTTAATCTAAGATAATTTATGATTGATTATAGTTGAAACTATTTCAATTAAATGAACCTATTTAGATTAGATCTAAAGTAGTTTCATGCTTATCTTGCATATTGATTATGAATCAAATACGCAACTTGGTTGATAGAATCATGTTGTAAAAATATTTTATAAATATGAAAATTATTTTTGAAAAGTCGAACCCCAACCCTCAATCTAAAACTTAATTAAGAATTAAGAAGTTATTTGATTAGGATCTAGGATTGTGAATTGAAGATCGTAAGACACAAATCATAACACATTGGATTAAATGGATTGGTGGAGATTAGCTCCATTAATTGAGTTAGACTTAGGGTTAGATTAAAAAATAGACTTAATTAGAGAATTAACTAAATCTAATCAATTACTGTCTTAGATTAGGTCAAGGATTCGCTAAATCAATTACAATAGTTATAGTTGGTCAAGTCCATGTTTTTAACAAGATCCAAGATGGACGTGATTCTTGACTACACTATCTAGCATGAACTATTAGGATGAGCTAATTGAAACTAATTAAACCATTTGATGTCTAAGATAAACCAGATCGATGGTCTTTAATTGTAAGCCCACTTACCTAGCCATTTCTGATGGTGTCTAAGGCAAGCTTTGGCAGACCCTCCCACTGATAGAACTTACCTAGCCTCTTGGTGAAATTATGTTTTGATCAGATCACTTGATTATTTGAGCTGACCCATGTTAGCTAGCTAAATTAGTGTGACTGATTTAGGTGCTCCTAGACCAGCCTATTAACAATCTCCCTTAAGCTGACTTGGTGAAGCCAGTGGAAGAATCATCACAAGCTAGTTCATCTGACCTTTTCTCATCTTTAAATTAAATCCTCTAAAATTATTAGGTTCCTAAAATGAAATAGTTATTATGATAACTAGATCATAACCTTTCATTATGTGGGTGATAATGGGTCCATTAGTTGGATAATCATTGGAGGCCCAATGACCTAGTATTTATAAGTAATGTAATTATCATTCATGATTTGATTTCTTGGCCACATCTTTCTAAATGGTGGTTAAGTTAGCAAATCAAAGTTGGGCTTAATCATTCATTGGTTAGATGGAACAAGTATGATCATGTTAATGGTTGGACCTAACCAGAACTTTTTAGTGGAGGCCAAAGCCTACTCATTAGGAATTGGGGCAAAATTTAATTACTAAAAATTACTTAGAGAAATAATTGATCATGAACCCACCCTTAGATGTACATGGGTTCTTAAACCAAAGTTGGGCTCGTGTGTATTCTATATGGATTCTAGTATCTACTAAGAAATTAGAATAATTCTTTGAATTGAAGGTAGAGACTACCAATTCGAATAAAATAGTGGGAGAACCTTTTGATTAAAGTGTAAATCTTTAGGTTTAATGAATCAATTACTAATTAGGTTATGATTTTTCTTTGTACAGATATGGTCACTTTTCTATCATTCTGATCATTATTATATAATGATAAGTTGATGGAATCCAACTTCGGTAGTTGATAGCGAAAGTTGAAGGTGGTCCTAAAGAATGAACTGATCCTATATGTGCTAACAAATCCTACACCTAAGGAGCCGGCTGCCAATGCACATGGAACAGTCAGAGATACTTATCAGAAGTGGCTTAGTGATTGGACCATGGTGCACTGCATCATGTTGGCTGCCATGAGCGACTCGTTCAGTCGCAGATTTGAGACGGCTCAGCCAAAGAACATGCTTCATGTGTTGGAGGATTCCTTTGGCACAACCGATGACATGGAGAGGTATAAGACTAGTTGTGCCATTTCCAATGCTAGGATATGGGATGGTGCCTCTATCACCAATCATGTAATGTATATGATCGAGCTGATAGAGCAATTGAACAAGTTCAGCTTTTCCTTACATAAATAGCTTGGGAAGGATGCAATATTGAACTCGCTGCTCAAGTCTTTTCTTTCATTCCTCCCTCATTTTAGAATGACAAATCCTGAAGTAGACTAACATGGGTTACTGGGGTTGCTTCGAAACTTTAAGAAGGATCACCAACTCAACAAGGAGTCGATGAACTTAGTGGGAGGCTCGTCTTCTGATTTTTGATCCTTTAGGAAAGAGAAGAAGAACAAGAAGAAGAAAGCTAAAAAGGTATAAGTTTAGACTGGGACATCTATGCAGAATCAGACCAGAAAGATCAAGTCTGATAAGAGTCAAGCTAAATATTTTTTTTGCAAGAAATGAGGGCACTAGAAGAAGAATTATTCTCAGTATATTGCCTCTCTAGGCTCAAATACGCAGAGAAAGAAGCAAGCTATTGCTAGGCAAGGTATTTATATGATAACTCCCTATAATTTTTCTACTTATAATATTACTGATTGGGTATTGGATATTGGTAGCCCTTACCATATTTGCAATTCGTTGCAGGGGTTGCAGATTAGTAGAAGATTCGAGCAAGGAAAAAAATTCCTAAACATTGGAGATGGAAGATCAGTTCTAGTTCTAGCTTTAAAAGTCCTAGAACTTGTATTTGAGTTCCACACCATTTTTCTTAGTGATTGTCATTTCTATCCTAATTTTTTTATAAATATTATTTTTGCAGGCCTTCTAGCAAAAAATAATTATAAAATTTTAATAAAAAAATAAGTTTGCAATATCATTATAAATAATGTTACTATTTTCTATGGACATTTGAATGATGGTGTGTATATGCTATCACAACCTGTTAACATAGTCTATTCAACTAGCAAGAATCCTAGATTAAATAGTATGTCAGATATCTATTTATGGCACTATAGGCTAGGTCATATAAAGAATAATAGGATAAATAGGTTGACTCAAGTGGAAATCCTCGAAGTTAGTGATTATGAATCACTTTCAACCTATGAGTCCTATTTTCTTGGTAAAATGACCAAGTCATCTTTTACTGAAAAATGTGAGAGAGCCATTGAGCTCTTAGGTCTAGTACATACTAATATATGCAGACCAATGAGCACAAGATCCAGAGGTTGATATTTCTACTTCATCACTTTCACAGATGATCTATCCAGATATGGATATGTCTATCTGATGAAACATAAGTTGAATTCATTTAAAATATTCAAATGATTTTGATGTAAGGTAGAAAAATAAACTGGAAAGAGTATTAAAACTCTTCGATCTGACCGAGGAGGGGAATATCTTTCTGGTGAGTTTCTCACATATCTAGGAGAGAATGGGATTCTCTTCCAATGAACTCCTTTAGGAACACCACAACATAATGGTGTGTTTGAAAGGAGGAATCAAACTCTATTAGACATGATCTGATCCATGATGGATTTTGCCAGCTTGCTGATATCTTTCTAAGGACATGCACTAGAATTGGCTTGTTATCTGTTAAATAGGGTTCCAAGTAAGTCTATAATTAAGACTCCATATGAGATATGGATAGGTTATAAGCCAGCACTTTCATATATTAGGATTTGAGGGTGCCTGACTTATGTCAAACAGTTAGTTATAGATAAACTTGAACCAAGGTCTGACAAGTGCATATTTATAGGATTCCAAAAAGAGATCAAAGGATACTATTTTTGTCAAGTTGATGAACAAAAGATGTTCGTCAGCCTTAAGACAACCTTTTTGAAAAAGAAGTTTCTTAGTGAAGGAACTGTTGCCTCTAAGTTTGAACTTGATGAAGTTCAACAAGTAGAAAAATCGACATCTATAACTGAACCTGAGTCGAATTTGATTAGGTCAGATCCAAAGCCTAGTGTACCTACACCACTAAGGCGATCTAATAGAGTACCACATAATCTGGATAGATACTATGATTTCTTGGTCCGGGATGGTGATCCCATTAAACTCGATGAGAATGATGAGAATTTGATCACTTATATGGATGATATGTAAAGACCCGATTCTGAAAAATAGCTTGAGTTCATGAAATTTGAAATGGAGTCCATGAAGGTCAATGATGTGTGGACATTGGTTGATCCACTCGAAGGGGTTAAATCCATTAGATGTAAATGAATCTTAAAAGGAAAGAAAGGTACAGACAAAAAGGTGGAGACCTATAAATCTCATCTGGTTGCCAAGAGGTATCGTCAACGTTATGGTATTGACTATGACGAGACATTCTCTCCATAACAATGCTCAAATTGATTTGGATAATGCTTGTGATAGCTACCCATCTAGACTATGAGATCTGGTAGATGGATGTGAAGATAGTTTTCCTAAATAGAGAGCTGACCGAAGAGGTGTATATGATACAACCTAAGAAATTCATATCCATAGATGCGTTCAAGGTATTGCAAGCTTCAGAGATCTTTTTATGGATTGAAGCAGGCATCTCGGAGTTGGAATATGCATTTTGATAAATGATCAAAATGTATGGCTTCGTTAAGAACGGAAAGAGCCCTGTATTTATAAATGGATAAATGATCTAGTAATAGTATTCCTTGTCTTGTACGTAGATGATATTCTCTTAATCAAGAATGACATTCTCGCACTATAGGAATTAAAAGTCTGGTTGTCATCATAGTTCTCCATGAAGGACTTGGATGAAGCATCCTACATCCTAGGGATGAAGATCTATAGGGATAGATCGAAAAAGATGCTTAAATTATCCCAGTCCACACACATAGATACTATGCTGAAGATGTTCAGCAAAGAAAATTTCAAAAAGGACTATCTTTTAATAGGCCACGAAATTTTTCTCTCTAAGAAGGATTGTTCGATAACTGTTGCAGAGAAAAAGCATATGAGTAGTATTCCATATGCTTCAATAGTGGGATCTATCATGTACGCCATGATATGTACAAGACTAGACGTGGCATACTCTCTAGGAGTAGTTAGTAGATACCAGTCTGATCCTAGAGAGAACCACTAAAATGTGGTTGAAGCCATCCTTAAGTATTTGAGAAATACTGAGGACTGATGGTTGGTTTCTGGCGAGTCAGATCTAAAACTTATGGGGTTTACAGACTCCAGCTTTCAATTTGACCATGATGACAGTAAAAACATGTCGGGATATATCTTTACTCTAAATGGTGGAGTCTTTAGCTGAAAGAGTTCCAAGCAGCATACTATGGCAGACTCTTTTTGCGAAGTAGAGTACATTGCAACATCAGATGCCACGAAGAAAGCTATGTGGCTGAGGAAGTTTATCAACGAGCTTGGAGTAGCACCCTTCCTAGATCGTCTGGTCCTGCTTTACTATGACAGCATTGGTGCCATAGCTTAGGCGAAGAAACCAAAAGCACACTAGTGGATGATGCACATCCTGCATCATTTTCATCTAGTCCAAAAAATCATGGATCTAGATGATATTGACCTTTAGAAGATCAACGAAAGGAAGAACCAGACCGATACCTTCACTAAAGCCTTGGTGATAAAGAAGTTCGACAATCACAAGTGGAAGATTGGTATTAGATATTGTGCCGAGTGGCTTTAGGATAAGTAGGAGTTATTGAAAAATGTGTTCCAAAGCCAATCATCATCCTATTGATGGTTGAGCTATATTATAATTATAATTAATTCATTAATAAATAAAATATATTTTTGGTATTTTCATCATAAAGTATTCATCTTCTAATGAACTCCATTGTTGAGATAAAGTTCTTAGGACTATTTAGCTTTGATAAAAAGAGAATTTATCGATTAGTCCTTAAATCTATTTACGACCAATTGATAGACTATTAATTAAGATGACAACATCTATCGATCATAGGTTGTTGTATGTCATATAGGCTGGTTGTTCTCTTAATCAAGAAGTATGGAGATATTAGTATGGCATACAGCTGAGATATATGGGTACGTCATCATTGAACGTGATCAACTTCAGAGCATTCTGCTATCGAAAATATCTCTGATGGGATATAGGTATAAGTGTCCCTTAGACCTAAGATCACCTCAGTGACTTGCAAGCAACTCACTATGCTTTGATATTAGACTAACTGAATTTTTAATTTAGTAATGGAAGATTTGTGGGCATAGTCAAGTACTTGCGAAGTCAGTATGTGATCAAGATGGAATTAACCACTCTAAGAATTGGAGAGGAATGTATCACTGTATTTCAATATAGCAAAATCTTAGCAAGGATAATCCATCAGATTGATTTGATATTTTGAAATACAATGTGGACAACCTGATTAGAGTTGATAGTTGAACTCTAGGATATTTTATGAGCATTTTGGTAAAGGAGATGAATTATATGGAAACTATATCCACATGGGTTCTAAGGATGTTGTTCTACACATTTGACCTATCCGACCGTCAGGTACCATTGCTAGATGGTTATATAGATTGGTATAAAAATCTATTTCTATGCTACTAGCTTAGGTTCAAACCTATGAGGTCACACACATTAGAGCCCATAATCCAATTGGATGGTTGATAAATGATTAAGAATCGTTCTAGGGTTAAACGTTCAATACGATTGATGTTTAATCTAGTACAAGTATTGCAAGAGGATCGATTAGCAATTAGATTGCTAATTGACTTAATTTGATTAAATCAGAGGATTGAGATTAAGTCTAATTAAATATGATTCAATTATGTTTAGTTTGGGCTTGATTGGATCAAGTCCAATTGGCTTATTGGATAAGCCAAGTACAAGAAAAAACTAGTCTTAGTTCAATTAGGACTTAGAACAACCTAATTTCCTAATTTGATTAGAAATTTAAATAAAAATTAAATCTAATTTAATATAATTTAATTTAGTTATTAATTAGGTTAGGGATTAATTTTATTTGGTTGACTTGGTTTTGATTTAATTTGGTTTTAGAAACTACTTTGACTAAGTCATAGATGGAATCCTAGTAAGACTAGGATTCCACCTAGCGCCACCTTTGCCCCTCATGACCCATGCCCTATTTCTCCGCTATTTTGTATGACAAAATTCTCTCTCCTAGGACTTATCATGTATGCCCTCCTCTCCTCTCTTTCTCATATGAAAATTTGGTAGTGGACCAAGTCATAGAATGGAATTTGTTTTGGTTTCAAATCCTATGCGAGGGTGTTTTGAAAAACTAAAACACCTATTCCTATGTGTGTCGCCCTCCTTCCTATTTTCTATCTATTTCTTAGGGTAAAAAGAAGAAGGGTTTGGGTGATTTTCTCAGATGATCCATGCCTAAAATTTTGGAGAGGGCACCCAAGAGTTGGGCACCCCTTTGACTTGCCAAAATTAGACATTCCTTGTCTAGTTTTTAACCTAGACAAGAACTCCTCTTTTCCTATATGTTTAGGATGAATTTTGGGCTGGTTTTTTATGAGGTTATAGATCATTGAGAGAGCTTTGGGGTTTGTGAAAAACATAGAGAGAGTGTTCTTGGGCATTTGGGTTTCATAGACACCAAACTAGGTGTCTAGGTGAGAGCAAAGAGAAGAAGAAGAGGGTCTTCTTCATGGGTTGCTGTGTTTACCTCTTTCTTTCCTCCTCCTTTGAGTTTTCTAAGAGTGTCTCACATTTGAAACATCCTCACCTACTTCTCCTCTTTGGAAGAGTCTAAATCTAGAAGAAAGAGGCATCTAATCGACCATCAAAGATAGATCAGTATAGTACTAGCATACTGTACTAATTTTCTGCATCAAGACTTTTAATCATGATTCGTGGGCTCGTGTAGATGACTCGTAGAGGCCGGACATGTGTGTGGCTCGCAACTTCATCCTCAAGCCTGGATTAGCATATTAGAGCATCTGACTTGCATAGGTACTAGATCTGATCTATTATTTTCATACCAACATTAGATGTAGTGTATATACATGTTGATGTGATTAACATATTTTAGTTTCTTTATTATATTTTAATTTTTAATTTAATGACATGCCATGATCATGTATTAGATCACTAGATCTAGGGTATCCTCTAATATTTAAAATTAATTTTTATTAATTTTAGTCTTTCGCTATCTGATCTTGAAAAAGTTTCAAGATCTAGCCCTAAAATTCTAGATCTGATTTCTTCATATAATACTTATCTTGCAGTCCTAATGTCCTCGTGTTGGCATATAATACATATAAAATTCTAGATCTGATTTCTTCATATAATACATATAATACTTATCTTGTAGTCCTAATTTCTATGAGACACTCTCTGATAAGCGATCGGACGGGCTGGGGGAGTGGGAAGTTCCTGGTCCAGTACGTAGGTCAGCTTTTTGAAAGTCAAAACTATTTTCATGTTTCTTAGCCAATCTTTGTAATTGGATCCAGTCAATCGATGGGAATCTAGGATTCAGGTTAGGAGGTTTGATGCAGATATTTTTTTATAGAGAGTCAAAGTTCCTAGTTAGATTTATAATTGACTTAATCAATTTATTTAGAATTTTTTTAAAATAAATTTAGGCATCCACTATTTTCTCGGATCCCTACACATTTTTAGCAGGGATGGAAAAATCTCCACAATCAAAGATTTTTAGTAGGTCATGTGGTCCCATCGATTGTCTTACCACCTCACCTAATAGTTACTAGTGATGACTCAGTTGATGAGTATATAACTCTTATTCAATGTTTCACTAAATTTGATGCACCCAACTTGATCTCTAATTCATGAAGCTCATCATGCCCAAAATATTGCTCTACTCTTTAGTTAAGTCAGATCCATCATTTGTATGAACTGGATTTTTGATTGGGACCCTCACCGTATCCAAAATATTAAGCCCAATCCATTCCAATTTGTAAAATCCTATGCTTGATAAATGTGGTTGCATCTTTCTAGTGTAACTAAATCATTATATCCAATCAAGAACAATCAACCCCAAGAAGGGCCCACACATCTACAATGGTGGAAGACCAATTGACTTAATACTATTTTAGAATGATTTCAATTTAGATCTCTTAGACTTGACTAGTCATAATGGTTATGGCTAACCTAGTAGCATGGGTTAGCTTAAATCATTAGCCACCTCAAACCAAAACTAGATCACCCCAAATGGTCAGGTAAGTGAGATCGGTGAGAGAGATATGCCATTAACTCATCGTGAATGCATTCGCATCGAATAGCTCCTAATTAAAGACCACAAGTTATGTCTGCTAAACTTATCCTAGATACCAAATTATCGAATTAGAATCGATCGGATTAGCCTGCAATCCAAGCTTGAACAGTAGAGCCAAATTAGGTCATAAAGTGGTCGACCACATATGGCTGTGAGTCGACCTTAACCAAACTTATATTTATTGGGCTGGTCAAATCTAAGCACTTTTGATCCCACCTAACCGACTCTTGATTCAGTTTAATCAATCACTAGACCTAATCATGCTACCCATACCCTGAACCCATGTTTTATTAAGATGTCTTAGATCTTCAAATTCTAAATTTTATGATCTAATTTATTTCATAAACTTAATTTTTAATTTTGTCAAAATATGGTTCAAGAACAAAGCACGTAAAGATCCTATGGTTTTTGGATATAGAGTTGTAAAAAAAGTTAAGTTATCAGATTCTAATTAAGGATAAATATGCAGCACCCCTACATGCCATAAAAAAACCTCATCAAATGAAAAGCGAGGTCCTTTAAACTTCTTACTTGTTGCTCCAAGAATTATTTTTGATGACTATAAAATATTTGAGTGGATTACTAATGATTTTGGTTTGGAAAAGATTAATTATATATATTAGGTTCAATAAAAAATTTTAAGTTTATTAAGAAAAAGTGATGAGGGGCAAAATCATAATTTTATAATGTTGAAGATTAAGAAAATTTATTTTGGAAGCCTCAAGAGCAAGCCTAGAAGAATCCTAATATTTTGGAGGATGTTTCTTGAATTTTGGACGCATAAAGTGGAAGAAAATCAAGTTTTAACAAATGGATCAACCCCTATGTCTACTGATAAGCATCGTAAATTCACCAATAAAAGTATTAATTTATTAATTAATTTATATTAATTTTTAAGAATTATCAATCAATTTATATATAATTTTTGAAAAATTCATATTTTTATTAATTAAAAAATTAATTAAAAAATAATAAAAAAAATAATAAAAATTAAAAAATAAAATTTTATTATTAATAGAAAGATCTCATTTTTTTGATCACAACGAAATAAATTTCAAGTAAAACGGAGCTAAAATGAAAAAGATATGAATTTTTTAAAAAAAATATAAAATAAATAAAAATTAAATAAAAAAAGAAAATGGCTCAACCGGCTCCGCAAGCCGAGCCACCAAGCCAAGCCGAGCCACCAAGCCAAGCCGAGCCATCAAAGCCGACTCAGTCATTGAAGCCATCAGCCGGTCTACGATCCAGGCGTGGACCGCCAGCTCAGCAAAATCCGGCGAATCAGAGCCTGCCACGTGGTGGACCTAGACCCTTAAAGGGTCTACAAAATTTTATCGCGGCTCACAGGGCAATCTGGTCATTTCACTCGGTGACAGAAGCGTTGATTGGTTGCGGTGTGCGGTGCGGCCGGTCTACGCGGTCCATGGGAACAGTAATTGCGCGATCGGACGGCTGCGGTTGATTGCGGTTAAGATCGGACGGTCAGCATTTTTTTCGGTTGCCAATTTCACTCGGATCACCATCAAATGGCAGCGCCTGATTCCAGCTTCGATCCGACGGTCCAGAACGCTCCCGGCGGTGATCAGGACTCCCGAAGCGCGATTTGCGGCCAGATTTCCTCGATCAAGCGCGATCGGACGGCCAGTAATTTAATTCGAGCTGATCTGGGCTGATAGGCATCCGATTTTGACGATTTTTGAACCGTTCGATTCCTATCGGATAGCCTGATTTTACCAGATTTACCAGAGACATAACAGGATTGTTTTTATTCAAATTTTATTCAAATTTTTATGATTACAAAGGGAAATTAGTCCCATATTGCTTTTAGAAATAAATATCTACCTCTTCTAGCTCTATAAAAAGGATCCTAAGCCTCTAAGAAAGGGAGGAGGGTTGGAAGGGAAGCTAAGGTATAGGGTGGAAGTCAAGCTCTGGATTAAAGGTTGCTTCAAAGCTGCGGTGCTGCTGAGAAGAAGAGCCGGTCTTCTACGCCATCTTCATGCCTACGCCGATCTGCGATCTCCATCTAGTCTTTTTTTTCCTTTAATTTCTTGTATTAAAATTCTGAATTTTCTTTAATTTCTTGTATTTAAATTCTGCATCTTAGTTTTAAATTTAATAAAGAAAGTTTCATTATTCTTTTCAATTCTAGCTCTTTAAATTATTTGTTCTTTATTGCTTTTTAATTTTACTATAAGTAGTTGCTAAGATCTAAATAGTAGATCTTAGTATCAAATTTATTTTTGCATAATTTAAATTCTATTTTTATTTATAGATCTATTTTTTGACTTTAATCTTTGCTTTCTTTTCTTAAAAAAAAAAAAAAAATCAAAGATTTTAGAAATAAATCATTGCCTCTCTGTGGATTCGACCCGACTCACCACTTTCTTCATAATTTTTAGTTAATTTAAAAAGTAAAGAGTCGGATTTAAATTGATAAACACGGTGTCTTAACGACAGCATCGTGTCCCTATCAAGTTTTTGGCGCCGTTGCCGGGGAGGCATAAAAATTAAAATTTCTTTATTTCTTTGATTTTTTTTTTACTGCCTACTCATTATTTTTTTTATTTATTTTGCAGAAAAGAAAAAAAAAAAAGGGAACAAGGAAGATTAGGGCACGAACAAAACTCTCAATCCTATTCGGTGAGATCATTCCTAAACCCTAAATCTCTTTCTTTATTTTTAATATTTGCTTTATTTTAAATTAATTAAAAATATTACCTACATAAACCTAATTAAAAATCTCATCACAAGATTAGAAACCCTAATTATTTAGAGCATCCATCATATTAGTTTTTATTCTTATTTTTGGTGATTGCTGGAGTCAAGGTAAGCCTTTTTATAATTTAATTAATTAGTTTAAATTGCATAGAACTCTTTGATTGGAATTTTTTTTTTCTTTTGCATATTTCATATTAAACCAAATTAAGGGCACAACCCATTAAACAAGATAAGGTGGGGATTTGATCACCCTTCCTTAGCCCACAAACAACCAACCAGCATCCTGCATTAACCCAAACCTTAAATCTTAAAATCAATTAGACATTAACCTTTAAGGATATTCGAGCTCAATAGGACAAGAAATCCTAAGAGTTGAACCAAGTTAGGATTAATCAATTTGACTGGTGTCTAGGAAAGTGGTTCAGGGACGATTGGGCCCGAAAGAAGGTGGTTACTTAATTGGTTCTGTTCGCTTACCTGGCCAAGCACAATTGGTGTCTAAGGCAAGCAACGGAGGGACTCCCACCGACTTTACACTTACCTGGCCAGTTGATTGGTTAATCCTCTATTTGGAGGGCTTGAAGGTGATCTTGGCAGTTAGGAGCTGTCTAGATCTAGGATAACTCTTAGTCAGGATTGATTGCCTAACTTGTTTGCCAAATAATATCTAACATAAAAATTAACTCCTCCCTATCTTCTCCAGATTTAAGATTCTTTAGGATTTTTCCTCTTCTTTCTTTCTCTCTTCTTTTCTTAAAAAAATAAATAAATTAAAAAAAAATAATAATAATAATTTAAAAAAAAAAAAAATTTGAACCATATATCAAATTGCACTAGTACATGCACGGTAGAAGATCACTTTTACCTGACCTAGTTAAACCAGATCCTGAAATTGAAAGACTAATTCATTTAAGACCAGATAATCAAATGGCTGGAAATCGTGAAGAACCACCTAGGCAGATGAAGGAATACTTTATTCCTTCCACCTACAACCCATCGACTTGCATCCACATACCTGATATCCCTGCTAGTCACTATGAGATTAAGTCGAACCACAATCCAGATGCTCCCATCTTTTTATGGGAATGCCAATGAAGACCCTTACAAACATCTGGATGAGTTCTTAGAAATCTGCTCTACGGTAAAAATTCAGAATTTTTCTGATGATGCCCTTAGACTGACCTTGTTCCCTTTCTCATTAAAAGATAAAGCCAAGTACTGGCTTGGCACATTAGGAAGAACAATTCAAACATGGGCAGAGATGCAACATGAATTTCTTAAGAAATTTTATCCCATAGGACGAACCAATACCATGAGGCGAGCCATCACGGGATTTGCTCAGCTTCCAGGGGAACAAATTCATGAATCATGGGAAAGACTTAAGGAACTCCTTAGAAAATGCCCACACCATGGTCTATCTAAGTGGCAAATTGTACAAGCTTTCTATGAAGGTTTAGGAGATCAATATAAGCAGATGGTTGATGCATCCTGTGGAGGTGCATTCATGAGCAAAAGTGAGGATGAAGCTTATACCTTGTTTGAAACTTTAAGTGAAAACTCTATTAACCATGCTTCATTATCTTCTTATGAAAGATCAATTTCTCAACAAAAACGGGCAGGAATTTATGAGATCAAAACTTCGGAACTCAATTCTAAGGCAGATTTGAACATAATAGCACAAAAATTAGATAAAGTCGACCTTATTGCACAGAAATTAGATCAATTCCTAAACTTAGGTCAACAATCCCCTGCACAATACACACCAGCTTCTAATTATCAAGTGATTTGCTCTATTTGTGCTAGCCCAACACATCATGTAAGTGAATGTCCCACGGTTGCACAATTACCACCTCTTATCCAAGAACAAGTCCAAGCTGCTCAAGGTTACTCAAAACCACTTAATGACCCATATTCAAATTCATATAATCCTGGTTGGAGAAACCATCCTAATTTCTCTTGGAAACCACAACAAACTCAGGCTCAGACCCAAATCCCACCAGTTCAGAATTATCAAAATAGGCCCCAATACCAGAACTATGCCTATAATAAGGGTCAGCCTAGTCAGTCTTCTCAACCACTACATTATAATCAACCCTCATACCCACCTCCTCAACAGACCAATCTAGCCGACGATAAATTCAATCAACTTCAACAATTAATTCTAAGCCAACAACAATCAATCGCCAGACTAGAAGCTCAAATAGGACAAATAGCTGAGTCTAGCATGAGGAGAGAACCGGGTCAATTACCAAGCCAACCAATTGCAAATCCTAAAAATAATCCATCCAATGTCTATCAACCACCTGGATTTACTCATCCATCTAACATTCCACCTAAGAACCCCCAATTAGAAAATGCCAAAGCAATATCTGAACTTAGAAGTGGTAGGATTCTTAAGGACCCATATCAAGACCAGGTGATAGAGGCCAATACTGATGTTAGCCAAGATGAGAAATTTGAAGAAGAGGATAATCATATAGAAGAACTTGAGCTTAAGACTGGTACTGACACTGATAAGATGGATAAAGAAAAGAAGAGAACAGATGAATTAGCTGAGACATATAAACCCAAAGCCCCGTTCCCTTCGGCCTTAGAAGCAGGCTCTTCTCGCAAAAAGCAAGAAACACGCAACAAGGAGCTAATGGAACTATTTAAACAAGTTCATATTAATTTACCCCTCCTCGATGCAATTCAGCATGTTCCAGCCTATGCTAAATTTCTTAAAGAACTCTGTACCCAAAAGCGTGAGCCACGAACCACCAAAAGAGTTATGCTATCCGAGGATGTAAGTGCGGTCCTGTTAAATCCAATACCTCAAAAGATGAAAGATCCTGGTGCACCCTTAATTTCATGTGTTATTGGAGGTATAACCTTTGACCGAGCATTACTAGACTTAGGAGCTAGTGTAAACCTCCTTCCAACCTCGGTTTATGAAAAATTTGGGATTGGAGAATTAAAACCCACGTCAGTCATTTTGCAATTAGCTGATAGATCTATAAAAACACCGCGTGGTTTAATTGAGGATGTTCTAGTTAGAGTAGATAAATGTTATTTTCCTGTAGACTTTCTCATACTTGACATGGAACCATCCCAAGAGCTGAACCAAAATCCCATAATTTTAGGACGTCCATTCTTAGCAACCGCGAATGCCAATATCAACTGTAAAATGGGAGCTATGGATATTTCTTTTGGGAATCAAAAAGTAAGAATTAATGTTTTTAATACCCCAAAGTACACCCAAGAGGAGGAAGACTGCTTTGTAATCAATCAGATAGATGAAATAGTTGAATCTAATTCCTCCTTAGATTTACTACAAGATGATGAACCCACTGAAGATACTCAAACCCAGGAAGTAAATACCCTGCTTAATTTACCTCAACCATCACATTCATTACCTTGGTCAGTGAAAATTGAGCCCTTACCTGAGCGAAAAATTGAACCACTACGTCCTTCAATTCAGGCCCCACCACAACTTGAACTAAAACCTTTACCTGAATCACTTAAGTATGTATTTTTAGGATCAAAGAAAACCCTACCAGTAATAATTGCTTCCAACTTAACTACTGAACAGGAAAACCAATTGGTAAATATTCTAAAAACATATAAAGAGGCCATAGGGTGGACCGTTGCCGATTTAAAAGGAATTAGTCCGTCAATATGCATGCACCATATTTATACAGAAGATAATGCCAAACCAACTCGAGAGATGCAAAGAAGGCTTAATCCTAACATGCAAGAAGTAGTCAAGAAAGAAGTAATTAAATGGTTAGATGCTGGAATTATTTATCCTATCTCTGACAGCCACTGGGTGAGTCCTACACAAGTTGTTCCAAAAAAATCTGGACTTACGGTTGTCCGCACTGAACATGGAAACTTAGTACCAACACGACTTTCCACTGGGTGGCGTGTCTGCATAGATTATAGAAAACTCAATACAACCACCCGAAAAGATCACTTTCCCTTACCCTTTATCGATCAAATCCTAGAAAGACTAGCAGGCCAACAATACTTTTGCTTTTTAGATGGATACTCGGGATACAATCAGGTAGCAATCTACCCAGGAGATCAAGAAAAGACCACCTTTACATGTCCTTATGGAACCTTTGCTTTTCCGTAGAATGCCATTCGGATTATGTAATGCACCTGCAACTTTTCAACGGTGCATGATGTCAATATTTTCAGACATGATAGGAGATTTCTTAGAAATATTCATGGATGACTTTTCAGTCTTTGGAGAATCTTTTGAGAGTTGTCTCAACAATTTGAAGAAAATATTAAAACGATGTATTGAGGCTAATCTAGTGTTAAGCTGGGAAAAGAGCCACTTCATGGTTCAAGAAAGGGATCGTTTTAGGACATATAGTATCCAAGAAAGGGATTGAGGTAGATAAAGCTAAAGTTGAACTAATTTCTAAACTTCCTCCTCCCACTTCTGTCAAACAAATTCGATCTTTTCTTGGTCATGTAGGATTCTATCGTCGCTTCATCAAAGAGTTCTCTAAAATTTCTCGTCCTTTGTGTAATCTCCTTGCTAAGGATGTTTCTTTTAACTTTGATGAAAATTGTCTTAAAGCTTATGAAATCTTTAAAAGAAGCTGTGACCAAAGCTCCAATCATACAACCTCCTAATTGGTCACTACCTTTTGAAATTATGTGCGATGCCTCAGATTTTGCCATAGGAGCTGTCCTAGGCCAAAGGGTAAACAAATGTCCTGTAGTGATCTATTATGCTAGTAGAACTCTGAATGAAGCACAAATGAATTATACCACCACTGAAAAAGAGTTGCTAGCCATTGTGTTTGCCCTAGAAAAGTTTAGATCATATTTATTAGGATCAAAAATCATAATTTACTCGGATCATTCAGCCTTGAGATACCTGCTCTCAAAGAAAGATGCTAAACCATGATTAATTAGATGGATTTTACTGTTACAAGAATTTGACATTGAAATTCGAGATAAGAAGGGATCTAAAAATGTTGTAGCAGACCATCTGTCTAGGATCCTAGTGAAAGATAATGAACCTGTATCAATCAGAGAATCTTTTCCAGATGAACAATTGTTAACAGTTTCACATACAAAGACTCCTTGGTTTGCAAATATTGTCAATTACTTAGTCATAGGACAAATTCCTGATGGCTGGTCTAAGAATGAAAAGGATCGATTCTTTGCTCAAATCAAATATTATTTTTGGGAAGATCCTGAGCTTTTTAGAATTTGTGCTGATCAAATCATTCGTAGATGTGTTCCTGAATCTGAACAATGGAGTATCTTACAATTTTGTCATACTCTTGCTTGTGGAGGACACTTTTCTGGACGAAAAACTGCGGCCAAAGTGTTACAAAGTGGTTTTTATTGGCCAACATTATTTAAGGATGCCCATACTTTTAGTCAGGAGTGTTTTAAGTGTCAAGCCTTAGGGAATATTTCAAAGAAAGACATGATGCCTTTGAACCCCATTTTAGTGGTTGAAATTTTTGATGTATGGGGAATTGATTTTATGGGACCTTTTCCACCTTCCAATGGATTTGAATACATTTTGGTAGCTGTCGATTATGTTTCTAAATGGATTGAAGCAATAGCAACTCGAACCAATGATCATAAAGTAGTCCTAAAATTTATTCAGAAGAATATCTTTTCCAGGTTCGGATTTCCACGTGCTATCATTAGTGACGGGGGTACCCATTTTACAAATCATCAATTTAGAACTTTATTACGAAAATATGGGGTGACACATAAGATAGCTACACCATACCATCCGCAAACAAGTGGTCAGGTAGAAGTCTCTAATAGGGAAATCAAGAATATCTTACAAAAGACTATTAGGCCTGATCGAAAAGATTGGTCAGATCGATTGGATGATGCATTATGGGCCTATAGGACAGCTTATAAAACCCCCATTGGAATGTCTCCCTATAGATTAATCTATGGAAAAGCATGTCACCTTCCGGTAGAACTTGAACATAAAGCATATTGGGCAATAAAATAATTAAATTTTAATTTAAACAAAGCTGGTTCCAATCGGATGTTACAATTAAGTGAATTAGAAGAATTAAGGCAAGAAGCTTATGAAAATTCAAAAATTTATAAGGAAAAAATGAAAGCCTTCCATGATAAACATATTTCAAGAAAAACCTTTGAGCCAAATCAACAAGTCTGGTTATTTAACTCAAGGCTTCGATTATTTCCTGGAAAACTAAAATCCAGATGGGATGGACCTTATATAGTTAATCATGTATTCCCACATGGTGCAATTAAACTCTATGATCCCAGGACTAAAAATTTTTTTAAGGTAAATGGCCAAAGGCTTAAACCATATATCGAAGGGATATCATTACAATCGAAATATTGATCAAGTGCAATTAATAGAACCACAATGAATTAAACTGCATCTTTGTCTGGCTGAAGACAATAAACTTAGTGCTTATTGGGAGGCAACCCAATACTTCTTGAATCTAATTTATTTATTATTATTTTTTTTTTTTTAGGCTAAGTTGGAGAACCAAAAAGCGGGAGAAGGATCATAAGCTTCAAGACCCATGCTAAATAAATAAACATAATTTACACTCTTTTATTGAGGACAATGTCAATTCAGTTGGGTAAAAAGTAAAAAAAAAAAATATAAAAAAAATAATAATAATAATAATAATAAAATAAATAAAATAAAATAATATATATATATATATAAATAAATAAATCAATAAAAATAAAAATTAATAATAATAATAATAATAATAAAATAAATAAAATATTAAAAAAATTTAAAAAAAAAATTAAATAAATAAAAATAATATATATAATAATAATAAAACTATTAAAACTAATAATAATAATAATAATAAAAATAAAAATTTTGAACAAACCATATTTTGGGAAAGAGAATCTTAAGCAAAATAAACTAGGATAAGTAATAAAGTTAGAAAGTATTAACTAATAATGGTAGCGAGTCAAGAAGCAGATTATTTGGTCAGACCATTAGCAACCTACTTAGGTCATTTAAAGGCTAACAGCACTTCTACTTGCACATGCACACTAATGAAGCACAGCAGGTGTTTGATTATAAGGCTAAATTGAGGATTCAATTATCACTAAAAATTGATGGTTTATATATACTTCAATTAAAGAAACTTGAATTTAAGGAAAGAGCTACCTGCTTTCTAAAATAAAAAAAAAAAAAAAAAAGTGCAAAAAATAGAGTATATGTGGATTGCCCTAAACTAGAACTTTGCACCTTAAATGTAGAAGTTCACATCAAATGGTGAAGGGAAGGCCAGGATGCTCAGCACAATTTAAAAAAAAAAAAAAAAAAAAAAAAAGCAGTGTGAAAGCTACCTTAATTCATGCACTTAACTTGGGAGTATATAAAACTAACCAAAATAGGTGATAAAAAGAAGATTCATTTGCCCTTTGAATCAACACCCAAATGCTAAGTTAGTATTCACGACACAAAGTGCTGAAAATCTTTAGATGAACTCTAAGAAAGTTTCTGAATTAATCTGCCATGTAAAATTTACTTCTGAAACTCAATACTTAGTTAGTGATACTGTCTAAACTTTTGATCTTAAATTCTAGATTTATTTTTGTGAAGGAAGATCTCAACAAAATATGGTAATTGATCTAAACTAAATTCTTTCTTTACTCGAGGACGAGCAAAGCTTAAGTTGGGGGGTGTGATAAGCATCGTAAATTCACCAATAAAAGTATTAATTTATTAATTAATTTATATTAATTTTTAAGAATTATCAATCAATTTATATATAATTTTTGAAAAAATTCATATTTTTATTAATTAAAAAATTAATTAAAAAATAATAAAAAAATAATAAAAATTAAAAAATAAAATTTTATTATTAATAAGAAAGAGCTCATTTTTCTTGATCACAACGAAATAAATTTCAAGTAAAACGGAGCTAAAATGAAAAAGATATGAATTTTTAAAAAAAATATAAAATAAATAAAAATTAAATAAAAAAAGAAAACGGCTCAACCGGCTCCGCAAGCCGAGCCACCAAGCCAAGCCGAGCCACCAAGCCAAGCCGAGCCATCAAAGCCGACTCAGTCATTGAAGCCATCAGCCGGTCTACGATCCAGGCGTGGACCGCCAGCTCAGCAAAATCCGGCGAATCAGAGCCTGCCACGTGGTGGACCTAGACCCTTAAAGGGTCTACAAAATTTTATCGCGGCTCACAGGGCAATCTGGTCATTTCACTCGGTGACAGAAGCGTTGATTGGTTGCGGTGTGCGGTGCGGCCGGTCTACGCGGTCCATGGGAACAGTAATTGCGCGATCGGACGGCTGCGGTTGATTGCGGTTAAGATCGGACGGTCAGCATTTTTTTCGGTTGCCAATTTCACTCGGATCACCATCAAATGGCAGCGCCTGATTCCAGCTTCGATCCGACGGTCCAGAACGCTCCCGGCAGGTGATCAGGACTCCCGAAGCGCGATTTGCGGCCAGATTTCCTCGATCAAGCGCGATCGGACGGCCAGTAATTTAATTCGAGCTGATCTGGGCTGATAGGCATCCGATTTTGATGATTTTTGAACCGTTCGATTCCTATCGGATAGCCTGATTTTACCAGATTTACCAGAGACATAACAGAGTTGTTTTTATTCAAATTTTATTCAAATTTTTATGATTACAAAGGGAATTAGTCCCATATTGCTTTTAGAAATAAATATCTACCTCTTCTAGCTCTATAAAAAGGATCCTAAGCCTCTAAGAAAGGGAGGAGGGTTGGAAGAGGAAGCTAAGGTATAGGGTGGAAGTCAAGCTCGGGATTAAAGGTTGCTTCAAAGCTGCGGTGCTGCTGAGAAGAAGAGCCGGTCTTCTACGCCATCTTCATGCCTACGCCGATCTGCGATCTTCCATCTAGTCTTTTTTTTCCTTTAATTTCTTGTATTAAAATTCTGAATTTTTTTTTAATTTCTTGTATTTAAATTCTGCATCTTAGTTTTAAATTTAATAAAGAAAGTTTCATTATTCTTTTCAATTCTAGCTCTTTAAATTATTTGTTCTTTATTGCTCTTTAATTTTACTATAAGTAGTTGCTAAGATCTAAATAGTAGATCTTAGTATCAAATTTATTTTTGCATAATTTAAATTCTATTTTTATTTATAGATCTATTTTTCGACTTTAATCTTTGCTTTCTTTTCTTAAAAAAAAAAAAAAAAAAAAAATCAAAGATTTTAGAAATAAATCATTGCCTCTCTGTGGATTCGACCCGACTCACCACTTTCTTCATAATTTTTAATTAGTTTAAAAAGTAAAGAGTCGGATTTAAATTGATAAACATGGTGTCTTAACGACAGCATCGTGTCCCTATCATCTACTCATACTAAAAGAAATGATTGGCATATTTATTTTTGAGTGGCACCCCAAAAGGGTCGACCCATGAGTTGACCCGAAGGTCGACTCATGAGTCCACCTCTATTGTTTTGCTAGCTAGATATAAAAATTGGGTTTTTTCTATTCTGTGTAATAGAAGGCAACCCATGAGTCCACCCCTGTGCCATGAGTCGACTCATGAGTCAACCCCTACAATGGAAAACTCCTATAATAGCTAGTTTTTAGTCCTTTTCAACTACATTTAATGCTCCAAAATGGATCTCCAATGGTACAAATTAGGCCTATTTTCTCTCTAGCCATCATAGAAGATATAAAGGCTCTCAAAAGGAGGGAATACATAAGGAATATCAAACATTCATTTCAGTCCTAGCAAAAAATCCTCTTCAAGCAAAAGAAGCTTTCATTTCAAGTTCACCTACCCCTCAAGAGCGTATTCAAGTCTATGAAAATCTTGAAAAAAATCATAAAAGCTTCCTCCTTTATTATGTAAAGAGTTCTTAAAATTTTATTTGCTCGTTAAGGAAGCTAAACTTATTTTTCATTATCATTAACTCTTATATTATATTTTTATCTTGCTTTTAAGTTTTGAAAGGATTCTAAAACTTGAAAAGGTTGATCCGAATCTTGAATTGGATTGTATTGGGTTGGCTTGTACTCGAGAAACAAGTTTTCTAGCTTGAGATAGCCAAAATTGGAGGTACTAATATTGTATTCTTGTTGAATATGTTTAGTGGATTTGAATTTCAAAGTTAGAGCTTGAAAAGTGGACATAGGTGCAAGGTTTGCACCAAACCACTATAAACCTTGATTGTTTGTAGTATGCTTACTTGTCTTCTATCTTCTTTTTCTTATTTTCTTGCATACTCATTACTTATTTCCTCACTTCAGTTTAGTCACCCATAATTTTTCACTTGCTTATTAACTCACAATCTTGTCATTCTAAATTAGCTTCAAAAATTTTAGAAATCCAATTCACCCGCCCCTCTTGGGTTACATAGATGGGCAACAAGTGGTATTAGAGCCAGGTGCTCTAGCTTTATTTTGATTTAACTATCAAGAGCCAAAGATCTATGGCAATCCAAGTTAGTATCTCACTAGTCAAGAAGCAGTCCACAAACCGATCTCCACTTTTCAATGGATCAAACTACACCTATTGGAAAGCTCGGATGAGAACCTTTATTCAAGCACTTGACTATGATATATGGAGTATCATAGTTACTAAACCATACACACCCATTAAGTTAATTAATGGTGTAGAATCAACCAAATCCAAAAGAGAATGGGATGTGGTTGATAAGAAAATGGCTCAGCATAATGCTAAAGCCATGAATGTTTTATATTGTACTTTAGATGCTAATGAATTTAATCATATTTTAACATGCATGTCTATTAAGAAAATATAGGATAGGTTAGAAGTAACACATGAAGGTACCAAACATGTCAAAGAATCAAAGATTAACATGCTTGTACTTAAATATAAACTCTTTAAAATAGAGCATGATGAGTCAATAACTGAAATACTTACTCGCTTTACGGATATTATAAATGGTTTAAAAAGTCTTGGCAAGTCTTATTTTAATAGTAATCTTATAAGGAAGATACTTTGGTCTTTGCCAAGAACATGAAAAGCCAAGGTCACCATGATTCAAAAAGCCATAGATCTAAACATATTACCTTTGAAGGAGCATCTAGGATTGCTTATGAGACACGAGCTAAGCATGAAGCAACATCTAGAAGAAGATGTCAAGAAAAAGAAGACAATCACCCTCAAATTCACTACTCAACTAGATGAGGAATCCGATGAAATAAAAAATAAAGAGAAAGATGAAGAATTGGCTCTCATCACTAGAAAGTTTAAAAGATTTTTGAAGCAAAAAAAAAGGATGAGGAAGAAGCCACCTACAAAAGGGAAGCATAGCAAAAGGAAGGATAAGGAGCAGTTCCTTATTTATTAGGAGCATAAGAACTTGGGGCACTTTAGGTCCGAATGTTCATAACTCAAGAAGGGCCATAAGAAGTATAAGAAAAAAGCTATGGTGGCTATATGGAATGAAAGCGATGACTCGAGCTCCGAAGAAGAAGAGTCACATGAACAAGTCAACTTGTGCCTTATGGTACATGAAAATGAGGTAAATACTGAAATTTTCAATGACTTTACTTTTGAAGAACTTCAAAAAACTTTTTATGATTTAATAAATGATTTAAGGAAATTAGGGGTTAAGAATAAGGAACTCAAATTAAAGAATCAATTCTTAATAAAAAATAAAATAATTTTGAATAAAAAACTTGCTTTAACTCAAGAAAATCTAAACTTGAAAAATAAAATTGCAAAGTTAAAATCAATAGTAGAAAAATTTACTTTGAGCTTAGAAAAACGATAAGTGATTCTTAAAAATCAAAAGACCATTTATAATAGAGCTGATCTTAGCTACAATCCATTAAAGAAATAAAAATTTTTGAAAAATATCTTTGTGAACTCATCAAGTAACAAGTTTTCAAATCTCACTTGCTTTAAATATGAAAAAATAGAACACAAATCCTATATATGTTTTTCTAGTAAAGTTGAAAATTCAAATTTGAAGAAAATATGGATTCCAAAAGAAACCATTGTGACTAACCATAAAGGACCTAAGAAAACTTGGCTACCTAAAGTGAAGACTTAATTTTGTGTGTAGTTGTGTCTTCCATCCCAAGGAACAAATCAAAAATGATATCTTGATAGTGGGTGTTGAAGATACATGATCAGTGATGAAGCCTAATTCATCACACTCAATGCAAAGGATGGAGAGCTGGTCAACTTTGGAGACAATGGCAATGAAAAGATCATCGATATAGGTAATATTGGTATCACTCTTCCAAAATATATTGAAAATATATTGTTAATAGATGTTCTAAAACATAATCTCTTAAGCATTGTCAATTATGTGACAAAGGGTATAAAGTCATTTTTGAATCATCATTGTGCATTGTAACTAGTCTTAATGATGATGGCATTAAATTTGTTGGCCATAGACATGGTAATATTTATATGATAGATTTAAATAATCTTTTTATGATAAGCATGCAATGTCTAGTAGCCATGAATACCAAAATTAATGAGACTAGTTGGCTTCGGTACTGTAGGCTTGCACATATAAGCATGCACTCTCTTTCAAAGCTTATTAAAATGAAATTAGTTATCAGTTTATCTAAATTAAACTTTGAAAAAGATAAGATTTATGATGTATGCCAATTAGATAAGCAAACTAGAGTTCATTCAAATCTAAAAATATATTTTCAACTTTTAGGCCATTGGAATTATTGCACATGGATTTGTTTGGGCCTACATGAACTACAAGCTTAGGTGGCAAATGATATGGTTTTGTAATTATCGATGATTTCTCATGTTTTACATGAATTTTCTTTTTAGCACATAAAAATAAAACTTTTCAAGTTTTCTCAAAGTTTTATCAAAAAATTATAAATAAAAAAGGTTTTTCAATTCATAGTATCCAAAGTGATTATAGAATCGAATTTAAAAACTAAGACTTTGAAAAATTTTGTTATGGAAAAGGCATAGATCATAATTTTTCAACAACTAGGACATCCCAACAAAATAGAATAGTAGAAAGAAAAAATAGAACCCTTGAAGAAATATTCCGTACCATGCTATGTGAAAGCAACATCCCAAGAAACTTTAAGATGGAAGCAATTAACATGGCATGTTACATTTTAAACCATGTACTAATTAGATCAATTTAAAAAAAAGTACCTTATGAGCTTTGGAAAGGAAGAAAATCAAACATTGTATATTTTCATATTTTTGGTTGTCGATGTTTTGTTTTGAACAATAGTAAAGAAAGATTGAAAAACTTTGATGCTAAATCTGACAAAGCCATCTTTCTTTGATATTCATCTTCTAGTAAAGCCTTTAGAGTTTTTAATAAAAGAACCTTAGTAGTAGAGGAGTCAATATTTGTTGTATTTGACAAGACTAATGATCTTCCATCAAGAAAGAGTGAATGTATTGATGATGCAGGTCCTATTATAGAAGGGATGAATGAGCTCACCCTAAAGAACTCAACAATTCAAAATAAAGAAGAACATGGGGACAAACAATAAGATGAAGGTGAAGAACAATAAGAACAACCTCAAGGTATGAATGATCTTTCAAAAGAATGGAGATATGTTCACAATCATCCCAAAGAATTAATTGTTGGTGATCCTACAGATGGTGTAAGAACTCATTCCTTGCTTAGAGATGTTTGTAATTACTTTGCATTTGTATCATATTTTGAACCTAAAACTATAGATGAAGCTAAAAAAGTCTATAATTAGATTAATACAATGCAAGAAGAACTTAATCAATTTGAAAAAAAATATATGAACTTTAGTATCAAAACCTAAAAATCATCCTATAATTGCTACAAAATGGGTATATAGAAATAAATTAGATGAAAATGGAAATGTAGTTAGGAATAAAGCAAGATTAGTTGCAAAAGGATATAATCAAGAAGAGAAAATTGATTTTAATGAAACCTTTGCACCGATTGCTAGATTAAAAGCCATTAGACTTCTACTTGCTTATGCTTGCTTTATGAACTTTAAGTTATTTCAAATGAATGTTAAAAAAATTTTTTTAAATGAATATATTATCGAAAAAGATTATGTAGAACAACCTCCTGATTTGAAAAGCCATGCTTTTCCAAATCATGTTTTCAAATTGAGTAAGGCTTTATATGGACTAAAACAAGCACCTAGGGCTTGGTATGAAAGGTTAAGTAAGTTTTTGCATAATAATGATTTTTCAAGAGAAAATTTTAATACTACTCTTTTCATCAAAAAAAATTATGATGATATTTTAATAATACAAATATATATTGATGATATTATATTTGGGTCTACTAATGAAACTCTATGTCAAGATTTTGCTAAGCTTATGGGGAGAGTTCGAGATGAGCATGATAGGTGAATTCACATTTTTTTTTTAACTTGAAATCAAACAAACAAAATAAGGGTTCTCCATTAACCAAAGCAAGTATACTAGAGAGCTACTAAAAAGATTTGGAATAGAGAGCTCAAAAGCCATTGGTACTCCCATGAGCCCATCATATAAGCTTGACAAGGATGAAGGAGATAAAAATATTGACTAAAAATTTTATAAAAGCATGATGTAATTTTTTATTATATCTTACTATTAGTAGACCAGATATCATGTTTAGTATTTATTCATATGCTCAATTTCTTTCTAATCCAAATGGATCACATTTAAATACTATTAAAAGAATACTTAAATATTTAAAAGAAACTCAAATCTTAGGATTATGGTATTCTAAGAATTCATTAATTAATTTAATAGGATATTCAGATACAGACTTTGTTGGATGTAGATTAGATAGAAAAAGTACTAGTGGAATTTGCCAATTCTTAGGAGTTAAGTTAATCTCTTGGTTTAGCAAGAATCAAAATTTGGTAGTATTGTTTATGGTCGAGGTCGAATACATTGCAGCCGAAAGTTGTTGTGCATAAATCTTGTAGATTAAGCAACAACTTAAGAACTTTGACATCAAACATAACAAAACTCCCATAAGATGTGATAATACTAGTTTCATTAATTTAACTAAAAATTTGATTCCATACTCTAGATCAAAATATATTAAAATAAGACATCATTTCATAAGAGCACGTGCTCAAAAAAATGATATAATTCTTAATTATATTAACACCAAAAGATAATTGACTGATATTTTTACTAAGGCCTTAAGTGAGGATAGATTTTATGAGATTATGAGAGAACTAAGAATTCTTGATCCATTAGCTTAAGTATCATTTTAATTCCAAGTTCCTTTTGTCAAAACATACTTGAACCAAACCAGATCACCTCTCATTTTTCTATTTTTGAAAGCTCAAATCTACCTCTCCTATGACCAGTCTTATGAGTGGAACCCTTCCCCTTAATCCCAATTTTTTTTTAATTTTTTTCCTTTTTTTTTGAATTTTTAGTGCCATGGGTTGTCCCTAGGGCATTTTGGTCTTTTTCATTAAGATCCATCAGGCACCTTTATTTAGTTGGGAAAAAGGTCATCTTCTTTGCCCAAATAGGCCAACCTCATCTTCTCCCCTTCTTTCGTCAAAATCGAGCCTTCTTCCTCCCTTCCTCAACTACAAAAATCGGCCTAAAATCTACAAATATTGGTGATCTCCCACCTAAATTGGCCGCAAGAGAGTCCAAATCTTCTCCCCTTTCTCTCTTTTCTGGGGGGATGCATGGATTCAAACCCTAGCCTCAAAACTGACCCTCCCACCATTGGCCTCTCTACCACTAATCCTCCTTCTACCCCTCAAAATCCTTTCCATTCAACCTCCTCCCATGTTTCTTTGTCGATTTCTAGCTCTCTCTTACTTGGAATGGATCCTAAAATTAAAATCCATCAAAGAAGAAGATCAACCCGGGGATTGGAGTAAGAAGAGAGTAGGAAAAGGGTGGCTCTAGCATCTCCATTGGCTCTAACTCATGCTCCTGGCCCTGGCCCTGCTCCAACTTAGTCTCCCCTCACCCAGAGCAAGGTGCCCCTCTCTGACCGCAAGGTTAAACCTAGAAAAAATATTGATTTTAGGTTCTCTGAAAAAGAAGGGTTCTCTATTATTTCAAAAATTAAAAGTTAGGGATGGAAATTTTACTGTCTATTGAAGGAAGCCACATATGCTGATTTTGTAAGAGAATTTTACCTAAATTTAAGTTATTCCAATAGAACAGTGAAATTAGCTATGAAGGGTGTTGATATTGTACTAGACCTAGTTCATTTAGGAAAAATTTTACAATTACCATGCGAAGGATACAAGGAAATGGAACTTGCACATAAAGAGGATGGACTTTGAGTTATTTTTGGGAGTGGTACTGTAAGAGATCAAAACAAGTTAGAAGCCAAATTTCTTTCTATAGAAATGGGACTCCTTCACCATGTTGTCACTAAATTGCTAGTTCCAAGGAGTGGTAGACATGACCTATTATCCAGTAGAGACATTTACATTATGTACCATGTGATCTTCGAGACCCTCCTGAACCTTCCTATTCTTATGATTGAGGCCATGAGGGAGATCCTAAATAGATCTAAGGCACACTTGCCTTATGTTATGGCCCTCACCTTAGTTTTCAGGAGGTTTGGAGTTAGCTTTGAGGGGGATGCCATTGCTAGATTATCCAACATAGACACCATCAACCGCTATACTTTGCATAGAATGGGATTCTCTAAAAGTGATGGTGGTTGGTCAAAGGGAGCTAAGAAGATGGAGGACAGACTAGAGGAGGAAGGACCATCTTCACCATCTCATGAGTGGAGAGCTTCACTAGACATTCAATTTGTATTAGATCATGAGACAGGTCCTTCTGAGTTCGTGAGGAGAGATTCATCTATTCCTCAGTCTAGGAGTAGAGCATATCCCAATGTGATTAGACTTGTAGATGATTAGCTCCAGTTGATGTCTTAGCAAGTTGCCACTCTTTTGTCCCAGTAGTTTGCCAGCATGAGCACCTCAGGATTTTCTCAGGGGAAGAGATCTCAGACTGACCTCTTACCTGATCAGTCAATTGCTCCTCATATCTCTATAGTGTTTTGGATGCTTACAGCCTTGTCTACTCGATTTGAGGAGCTTGATGGTTTTGTTCTGAGGTTGATGGGGAGAGCACTAGATCTTCAGAGGTAGGTGATGCGGATCGGGATTCCTCAGTCGAGTGAATTTATTCCTCTGATTTCTACTTTTCCTACTGAGGGTAATAGTCTTCGATGTGCTTTGGAGGCCGGGATTGAGTCTTTGAAGGATGAGATCAAAGGTTCTAGTGATGTTGTCTGTACTATGATTTGTTCTCCCATGCAGTCTCTATCGAGAGTAGTGAGATAGCTTGACTCCATTTGACTTATTCTCTTGTCCCAGACCTCATCTTCATTTGCTGCTAAACCTTCTCATCCTCCTGTTCATGCTATTCCTACTCGTGCCAGTTCCTCTTCTTAGGGTCGAGGTAGATGCGGCCATAGTCATCCTAGTGGCCTTGCTCCCGAAACTCCGCATGACATCTCTGACTCTGCTTCAATCCTGACTCTGATGATTCTCCTCATTTCCATTTTTAGACTTAGTTTAGATAGCCCTATGCATTTAGGCTATACCTATAGGTCATTGTACGTTTTGGTTGGTTGTATCATGGAGGTTGTATTTTTTTATTGTCGATGATCTTTGTACCTTAATAGCCTATGTAGCTTGACTTACAACACTTATGTATTGTGACTACTAATCTCATGACTCTTGACTCATATTTTGGATATATGTAGATATGACCTTAGTTCCTATGGTTATTATTTGGATCGATTCTTATGAATGGTGTAAATTGAAGTGTTATGATATCTATTATAATGTGCTATGAAAAATGTCTATTATGTGAGCAAATTGAAATGTTTTGTATGCCTTCTCTTTATAAACTTTTACTTTAGCAGCAAAACATAAGGAATAAAGTAAGGGATAGCTTTTTTCACCTTCTTTAAAAACCCCTTCAGATTATAATTGATGAGGTCAAAAAGAGGGAGAATAGAGAAATAAATTTACGCAATAAGCAAAATTGACAAAAGAAATAAGTAATTCAAAATTTTTATCATCAATTTTTAGACTACTCTTTTTGCAAATTACTCAAATGCTTGATTATATGCAATTATCAAACTACTTTTGATGTAATAATTTTCAAATGATTGGCTATAATGTTCAAAATACATATCTTCATAAATTTGAAATCTTAATTAATATTTCATATATGTTATATTTTTGCTTATGCTCAAATATTTTATCATCATCAAAAAGGAAGAGATTGCTGCTCCAAGAATTAATTTTGATGATTAAAAAATATTTGAGAAGATTACTAATAATTTTGGCTTGAAAAAATATTAATTTTATATTTTAGGTTTAATAAGAAATTTCAAGTTTATTAAGAAAAATTGATAAGGGATAAACTTATAATTTCATAAAGTTGAAGAATAAGAAAATTAATTTTAGAAGCCTCAAGAGCAAGCCAAGAAGAATTCTAATCTTTTAGAGATAGTTTCATGATTTTTAGATGCATAAAATGGAAGAAAATCATGTTTTAGCAAAAGGGTCGACCCTCGAGTCTGCTCATGCTAAAAGGGATGATTGGTGTGTTTGTTTTTGAGTGGCACACAAAAAAGATCGACCCATGAGTCGACCCAAGGGTTGACTCATGAGTCGACCACTGCTATTTTGCCACCCAAAAATAGAAACTATGGTTTTCTATTTAGTGCCACAGAGGTCGACCCATGAGTCAACCCCTATGCCATGAGTCAAGTCATGAGTCAACCCCTATGACGAAAAACTCCTGTAATGGCTAATTTTCAATCCTTTTAAGCTATACTTAATGCTCTAAAATGGATCATGAATGGCTATAAATTGGGTTAGCTTTCTCTCCAGCCATCATAGAAGATATAAAGGCTCTCAAAAGGAGGGAAAACATAAAGAATATCAAACATTCATTTTGGCCCTAGCAAAAAGCTCTCTTTAAGCAAAAGAAACTTTCATTTCAAGTTCACCTACCTCTCAAGAGCTCATTCATGTCTTCAACAATCATAAAAGAAATTAAAAAAGCTTCATACTTTATTGTCTAAAGAGTTCTTAAAGTTTTATTTGCTCGTTAAGGGAGCTAAACTTATTTTTTTTGTCATTAACTCTTATACTCTATTTTTATCTTATTTTTAAATTTTGGAAGAATTCCAAAACTCAAAAAGGTTGATCTGATCCTTGAATCAAATTGTATTGGGTTGGCTTATATCAAAAAATAAATTTTTTAGCTTGAGATAGCTAAAGTCGAAGGTACCAATGCTGTATTCTTGTTGAATATGTTTAGTGGATTTGAATTTTCAAGTAGGAGCTTGGAGAGTGGATGTAGGTGCAAGATTGGCACTGAACCACTATAAATCTTGATTGTTTGTGGTGTGCTTACTTGACTTCTATCTTCTTTTTCTTTTTTTCTTATAGACTCACTACTTATTTCCTTATGTCACATTAGTCATCCACAATTTATCACTTGCTTATTAACACACAATCTTATCATTCTAAATTAGCCTAAAAAATTTTGAAAACCTAATTCCCCCCCCCCCCCCCCCCCCCCCCCCCCCCTTCTTGGGTTGCATAGCTGGGCAACATTACTCTCATGTCTAGATGGTCAACAGAAATGTCTTAATCAAAAATTTAAATAACTAAATAATTAGATCTAATACATATATCATATATACAACTATAGATCTAATCTTCACATGCTTTGCATACATCTCATGTATTAATTTTTAAACATGCATCTCATACTCCAAATCTGACTATATCTCGTATAATAATAAAAAAATTAAATAAAAAATTTATGAAAAAAATTTTGATGTAGACTAATCATGATATAGAACTAAAGATCTAGTCTACATATGCATTGCATATATCATATATATCAAAATTTTAAAATGCATCTGTTGGGGATAAATCCATGACTGTCGAAGTTTGGCTAAGACATTGACTCTTAATCAATTTCATCTGGTTGTAGCTATAATAATTGAACCTCAACCCGCAGAAGTATTCGAACTCTGAATCATTCTGAGATGGCTAACCTTCAACACTGCAGTCAGATAATCCGATTGGCTGGAAAGATTGATTTTTTGATTCAATGGGGTGTTGTGGATTTCTTCTCTAGACTAACTTGAATAGTTAATGCTTTTGCCCCAGAGAACTAGCTAAGTCTCTGGCTCTTGCGCATTACATTCGATCGATCTTCTTTCGATAACCTGTGTGGTCCCACTCGGATGAACTTTCTTGGATCGCCCTTTTTGACAGAATTTTAGTTGAACTCCTCCTGGATTTTTCCTTTAGTAGAACTTTTATAGTAGTCGAACTTCTTTCGAACTGCCCCTAGATGATCTTCAGCGCCTTATCATTATTCATCGATGAGCAACCCTAGGAATGGCCGAACCTCAAAGGAATAGAAGAGATGCTAGTGTTTTAGTCGCGCTTGCTTATTGTGGCCATCAATCAATACTTGATCTAGACGAACCCCTCATAGTTAGACTCCTTTTGGTTGGACGTCTTCCGAGCCTCTTCGCCAGTCAAATCCCTATCGGACTTCTCTTTCGATCGAATTTCTTCCAACCGCTTGAAAGGACCACAACGTACACCTTCAACATAGGGAATAAAAGCCAATGCACGGTCAATCTTGAGAACCTCCGAACTCCTTTAGAACATCAACATCCAAGAGCCCTTCATCGCCAGCAATTGCCCCATCCAAACTCCAGCTGTTAGGTCACGACAACGGACACCACCCTCCATAACAAACCCCATATGGCTCCGAATGGCCCACTACTAAGCAGTTGCGGCTGTCACTACCAGTTTGTTATAAGCTCTAGGGTTATAAAAGGGATCCTTTAGATATGTTTTCTTCATGCTCTCTTCTTTCTTCCAATATTCTGCAACTTTCTCTACTCAGTACTCCATTTTTATTGGTCGAAAGAGCTGACTTAATTATCGGAGGATCTTGCCGGAGCCACCTCCAGGCTCTGGATGAGACTTATTTTGTAGATCACCAACGGTGACCTCATCTTCTCCGACTCCAGTGCTTCTCTGGCGACGATCAATTTTCGCACCAATTGGATTGGTGCTAGAGGAAGGGTGCTGAACCTTCACCTTTTGAGATTTTCTTATTCTTAAAGGAGTACTCAGTAGAGATCTCTACTTCTTCTCCTCTAGAGTCCTCCTTTTCGAGAAAGATGCCTCCTAGAAAAGCTTCAACCTGGCAGTCAATAGCCTCCATGGCTAGATCCCATCCTGATCAGCTCGTCCCTATTTTATCCTCGGTAACTCAAGCTCCACCTGCAGCAATGGTGGATGTGGGATAGTTCAACCTGCTGGTCCAACAGGTTCATGGCCTCACGAAAGTAGTGCAGGCCATGCAGTGGCAGCAACAGCCTCTAGCAGTAATTCGATCGAAGCAAGCTTCTTCGGAGGCCCATGATTTGGTTTGAGAATGGCTGACTTGTGCTAGCCGATCGGTGACCTCTGAAAAAGAGAAGCAGAGGGTCAAGAGCCCCTACTTTGATCATGACTCTACCCCTGAGGGAACATTGGCCCTATTCAATTAGAAGACCTTCAAGATCTACGATCGAGAGGATTTCCTGGATCAAAAACTAAAAGAGATGAACCAATGGATCGAGGAACTCCGCTATGCTCCCCCCTCCTATGGGTTATGCCTATTGGACTCAAGAACGTAGGGCAACTTGCCTAGCACCTGGTTAACAAAATCTTCAATGAGCAGATTGGCCGAAACATAGATGTGTATGTGGATGACATGCTCATCAATAAATCATATCGCTGATCTCGAAGAGACCTTCGATGCACTTAAGAAATACAAGATGAAATTGAACCCGACTAAGTAAATCTTCGATGTGACGTCGAGGAAATTTTTGAGATTTATGGTGTTCAGGCATGGGATTGAGGCAAATCCAAAGAAAATTCAGGCTATTCAGGAGATGACTACTCCAAAAATAATTAAAAAAGTTTAATGCTTGACTAAAAAAGTGGCATTCCTAAACTGCTTTATCTCAAGATCAGTAGAGCGTTGCATGCCCTTCATTCAAGTTCTCAACAGCCAAAGAGCTTTTGCTGGATGGCAGAATGCCAACAAGCATTCGAGGAGATTAAAAACTACCTCAACTCACCTCCACTACTAGCAAAGTTTGAGCTTGAAGAAAAATTATTCTTGTACCTAGCGATCTCTCCGACAGCCCTGGCAGCATTCTCGATCAAGGAGGAAATGAAAGTATAGCGGCCGATCTACTACACAAGCTGGGTCCTGAGAGATGTAGAGATTAGGTACTCTAAATTAGAAAAATTGACTTACTCTCTTCTAATTGCTGCCAGGAGACTCAGATCTTACTTTTAGGGACACACCATAACTGTCCTTATGGATCAACCAATTAAAGCAGTCCTTCATCGAATGGATGCCTCCGGAAGAATCATAAAATGGGCAATCAAGCTTACAAAATTTGTCATCAATTACCAACCTCGGCTATTAATCAAAGCTCAGATATTAGCAGATTTTATTATAGAATGCACCATTCTAGATGAAGTCGAGCTTGAATAGAATGAAACCAGCATTTTATTGTTGCAACCAAGCCCTCCGATGAGAGTGCTGACCTTTTTAAAGATTTTTAGGTCCTATGCATGGATGGTTCACCCAACGTTGCTGGAGCAGGCATGGGGTTGGTCTTGGTTAACCCCAAGGGAGTCATTATCGAATATGAGCTATGCTTTGAATTCCCTACAACTAATAATGGGATCGAATATGAAGCTCTGATCGTTGGGTTAAAAATAGCAAAAGAGTTAGAGGTAGACCGACTCTATATTTTTAGTGATTCCCAGCTGGTGGTCGGACAAGTTAGTGGTAGCTATGAAGCTCGGTAGGAAAGCATGATGAAATACATTAAGAAAGTAAAGTACTTGACTTTGGCCTTCAACAATTTTAGCAATCAATGGATTTCGAGGGTAGAAAATATGAGATCAGACCTTCTCTCTAAATTGGCCACTCTAGCTCCAGTCAAACTATCCAAAGAAGTATTTTTTGAAATTCTAAAGTGCCTAAGCTCAAAGGAGTTGTAGCCTGTTATGCAAGTTGAACATGAGTCGAGCTAGATCGACCCGCTAGTTGCCTAAAAGGTCATATTCTCTACCACTTATAAGATGTCTCCAACCTTTAGAGGCCAACTTTGCATTATAGGAAGTGCATGAGGGAATTTATGGAAGTCATGTAGGAGCCAGATTCTTATCACAAGGCCTACTACGGTATGGGTACTATTGGCCGACCTAGTACCACGACTCTATAAAGTATGTCAAAAAATATGATCGCTATCAGAGAAATGCAAATATACAAAAATAGTCGACCTCTGAGCTTACTCCACTAAGCGCACCTTGGCCATTTGCACAGTGGAGAATGGATATACTTGGTCCCTTTTCAATGGCATTCGGATAATGGAAGTTCCTCCTGATTGCGATCAACTACTTTACTAAATAGGTCGAGACTGAACCATTAATAAAAATTATTGAGTCTAAGGTACGAGACCTCATCTAGAAGATAATCATCTACCAGTTTGGCCTGCCCCAAACTCTCATAAACGATAACGGACAATAGTTTGCTGGGATGAGATTTGCTGAGTTCTGCAAAGATCTAAACATCTCCCATTACTTCACGTCAGTAGCCCATCCACAGACAAATGGTGAAGTAGAGGTGACCAAAAGAATTTTACTGCAGAGCATCAAGGCAAGGTTTGAAAGAACAAGGGGGACTTGGGCGAACGAACTCTACCACGTCCTCTGGGCATACTGAACTACTTAAAGGCTACCTACTGGGGAAACACTGTTTGCCTTAGCCTTTGGAATAGAGACAGTCATCGCAATCGAGCTTAAACTTTCATCAGCATGGATCGTGGCCTTCAATGAGCAGTGTAACTCGCAAAACCTCAAAGCCAACCTTGATCTACTAGAGGAAAAAAGAGAAGAAGCCTAAGTTTGGATGGCAGCCTATGGATGAAGAGTAGCCAAATACTATAACTCTAGAGTAAAAAGCAAAGCATTCAGGGTGAGGGACTTGGTGCTCCGACGAGCATCCATTTTGCAACCTTAGAATCAAGGAAAGCTCGCCTTGAATTGGGAAGGTCTGTAAAAAGTAGAGGAGGTCATCTAGTCCGAAACTTATTATTTGAAGGAGCTCAGAGGAGCAACACTCCCGCGACCTTGGAATTCAGAAAAGCTAAGAATGTACTATCAGTAACTTTCATTTAATAAAACTTTCCTATTTTAACATCATTACTTCTTGGTGCAAAAATTGCGTGATGATAAATAACTCTTTGAAATAACCTAAAATGGTTCGTTAGAAAATAGGAGGAGAACCTCATTTTAACATGAGCAAAGTCGAAGGCCTCGTTACATTAAGACGAGATGAGAGGAGTGGCCCTACCAACAGCCCTAATGTGCCCCTACAGCCTATTAAGAATGAGAGAAAAACCTCATCCTAATGTGAGCAAAATCGAAGGCCTCATTAAATTAAGATGAGATGAGGGAAGAGGACCTGCCAATGGCCCTAATGTGCCCTACAGCCTATTAGGAACAGAAGGAGAACCCCATCCTAACATGAGCAAAGTCGAAGATCTCATTAAATTAAGATGAGATGAGGAGAGAGGCCCTACCAATGGTCCTAATGTGCTCCTACAGTCCATTAAGAACAGGAGGAGAACGTCATCCTAACGTGAGCAAAGTCGAAGACCTCATTAAATTAAGATGAGATAATAGGAGAGGCACTGCCAATAGCCTTAATGTTTTCCTATAGGCTATTAGAAATAAGAGGAGAACCTCATCCTAACATGAGCAAAATTGAAGGTCTCATTAAATTAAGATGAGATGAGGGAGGAGGCCCTGCCAATAGCCATAATGAACTCCTATAGCCCGTTAGGAATAGGAGAAGAGCCTCATCCAAATGTGAGCAAAGTTGAAGGCCTCATTAAATCAATATGAGATGAGGGGAGAGATCTCACCGATGGATTCGACTAACTTTTATGATCGTGCAAAGGGTGGAAGGCCGAGGCCTCGCTAATATAAAACAAGGAAAAGGCCAAGGCCCTACTAACGACTATCATGCACATTCTCCTATGGGCATGCCAAACTCCAAAGGTAAAACCCCATCCTGATCCTTGGAACAGACCTCTAGCCCGACATCCACGACAAGCGTCTCATTAGAAATGAAGTAATGAAAAATGAGATGTCTGGAATCATGTCTACAAGAGAGGACAACAAGAAAAAAAAAGAGGTACCATTTCATTATGGAGTTATGTTCATTACAAATAAATGTCAATAAGATCGAATACATAGAAAGTGGGCACCCTACAAGCAAAATGAAGGTCAGCAAGGACCAATTGTATGAAAGAATAAATGCATTACAAACGGAATGAAGATCGATGAAATCGATTACATAAGAAAAAAAGAAAGGAGGTGATGTCCTAAGACGGCCTGGGCTCTTCAGAATTTGGGCTATCGGCTCCGGCCATCACCAAAGCTTTTTTTAGTCTGAAGATCTCCTCCTTGAGCTTCTTCTTCTTATATAGGCCTTCCGTTAGATATGTGTGACCTAGAAGCCAGATTGGCTGATACATGTAATACACTTCTAAGGACAAAATTATAATTTTAACTATAAATAATAAAATGAGTTATTTTCTATCATAGTGTGTATTTGAAAGTGTCTGTGATACAATCCTTGAGTTAATGGTAATGATAGTTCATATTTTCAAGAGTTAAAAATTTAAGACATGAATTTTTATTATTAACTCATAAAATGCTTCCGACCATAGGACCATCATGAGGATGGTGATTGATCCAGAAGATTGGTGTACGATCACTTCTTTAGGATAGATGAGTCTTGAGTCTATGGTGTAGAGACACCAGAGCGAGAGTATAGGTACTCATTAGAAAACGAGGGCATTGAGCATGATCACCTCGAGCAGTCATCAGAAAGTCTACCTTCTCATCAATGACTGGCTCGAAGCTATAGTAGTGTGTCTGGTTCTTTGACTTGAGGTGCATCGATAGTTCACCTTGAGGGTGTTATAGTTTGACGACACCATAACTTGATCTTCTAGCCATTCGAAACCCTGAGGTGTATGTTGGCTGTAGCATATTCATTATAGGAATTGGATTGCACCAATAGGGGATCTATCTATCTCGGTAGATGAGGAGCATCCCTATGATGATCATGAGAATCAAGTTCATAAGCCTATGGCCATGGCAGAGTGAAATAATAGAAAAAGTTTCTATTAGGGTATCCACATTAGACTTGAATCGAATGATTAATTCATATGATGGATATTAGAGTTTGACGAGATCACCTTAACCCTAATATGGTCGGAGCTCAAAATTGAGAAACTTAATCACATAGGTAACTGCATCGAGAGGTTTGCTTTTAGTTCTGATAGGTTGCTACCATATGCTACTAGATGTCATTGGTGGATTTTGGGAGCAATTAGAATGATTTAGATGATCGATTATACTAGTTGTCTGAATCAAAAATGTTTTGATACATCAGAAGGTGTTTCGATGATGTCGATGATAGAGATCACGACATATCTCATTATCATACGAAATTGAACCTAACTGGGTCACACAAATAGGGGTTTGGATCTGGATATCATCAGTTGGACTAACCCAGTTCAATTGATTTTAATAAGATTCAATTAGGTTCAAGAAAATCATGCTAGCACACGATTGAGCCTAATTTTCTCCTTTAACAATCATTGAAGCTTGTCTCGATTGAGCCAAATATTTTTGGACTCACTCAGGAACCTTTACTTGGTCTGACTGAAGCTTGTCCAAATCAGAAAAGGGTTGTCTTAATTTATGAGATAAATTTGAGACAACACCTACCATTTTTCATCACCTGCAAAATCTTGTCTTTGAACTTTGATCAAATGTTGACCTTTGACACTTAGACATCTACCCATATGTCATGCACTCATAGGAGTGAACTTTGACCCTTGTCCACCTACTAAAAGGTAGACAGACAAAGGGTGCATGCCTTGGGAGGCGTGCACCCCATGTGGATAAGGATTGGAGTCTCATACAGATGGGACTCTAGTTGCTTTAGGGAATCAAACTTGATGGTGCCAAAGAGTCTTATTTGACCCAGTCTTGGCACCATCTAAGGAGGGTTTTGAGGGACTCTAATTTGATTAGATCAGATGATGTCATTCCATCAATCAGATTTAGATCTGATTGCATAAAGAGCCATGATTGGTCGGGATGATGTGGCACTGCATGGCATAGTAGGATCTATAAAAACCCTATCTATGCCTAGAATGAAATAGCTTCGGCCTTAGCCCATGCCACATAGCCCCTCTCCCTCCTTCTCCATGCCACCCTCTGGTTCTCTCTCTCCTCTCCATACCCAAGATGATTTGGGCATGAGTTAGGTGCGATCCAAGCAAGTGAAAGGCGACAGAAAAAGAAGAAGGCAGCACTGCTGTAAGAGACAACGACTGATTTTTAAAAGCCATTTTGAAGACCTTCAAGATTAGATCCAGATCTAATTTTTGAAGAATAGATTGAGAAGAAGATCTTCAGATCCTGCCTAAGTGGATATTGGGAGAGGCTAGGTGCTTGTGCGGTTACATCCAGAACCTCAAGCAAACATCGAGATCATCATAGGATAATTGGATTACCCAAAATGAAGGTATAATTAAATTAGATTTAATTTAATTTTTATTTTATTTTATCAGATTAATAAGATCAAATTTGAAGAATCTTAGATTTTATTAGAATCTTAGAGAAAAATTTTTAAAATATTCATCTTGATCCAATCAGATTTAAATGGATCTGATCCGAAAAATAAGATTTTTTCCTTCAACTGGTATCAGAGCCAGATTCCAAAATTTATTAGATCTAATTTTATTTTAATTTTAATTTGATAATTAGATTATTTTAGATATCATAAGAGATATAATTAGACCTAAAATTAAAAAAATAAAAATTAAATAATCCAGATCTAAGATGTATGAGATGCATTACTAGACTAGTAATAGAATTATTCTATGTATAGTCTAACATGATCATAATTTTAATTTAAATAATTATGATTTTTAGATCTATTTATTTATTATTTTTTGATATTATAAATATTATAATTAGATATAAAAAATAGAAAATAAATTTATTTAGTTTATTATAAGAGATATGATAGTTGCATGTTTAGACTAGTTGTAGAATAGTTCTACAAAATTATCTAGAATAAATTTTAATTTGATATGATCAATTTTAAATCTTATTTTTAGATATTTATGAGATAATTTAGATCTAAAAATATGCATGATATGATACATGAGATGTATGCAAAACATGTTTTTAAGTTAGATTAATTTTTTATATATGTGATATATATGTAGATCTAACTAGTTTTATAGATTTATCATGTTTCTGAGTAAGATGTTTTCCTTGGCCGTCCAGTCATAAGAATGAAGTAGGATTTAAAGGACCTCTCCTTCCATTCAATGGGGTATTCTTATGATGTGTACGGATGCTGCATGTTCGTCCTTAATCAGAAATCAAAAATTTATTTTCTGCAAAACTTTAGATCCTGAAACCCTAGGATTTTGTTTACATGTTTTATTTATAAACCCTAAACTTAATTAAGAATTAAGATTATGAAATATATTAGATCTAAAATTAAAAATTTTTAGATCTAAGACATATTCATAAAATTAGGTTTGGGCTTGGGTAGCTCAATTAGGTCTAGCGGTTGATCAAACCAAATCAAGAGTCAGTTAGATGGGATCAAGAGTGCTTAAATTGACCAGTCTAATAGGATTAAGTCTGGATCAAGGTCGAGTCACTTGAGTGATCGATCAAGTTAAGACCTAATTAGGCTTAGTGGTTAGAGTTTGAATTATAGGCTAACCCAATTGGTTCTGACTTAACAATTTGGTGTCTAAGGTAAGTTTGGCAGATACGACTGACTAGTTTTTAATTAGGAGCTACTCGACTCGAATACGTTCTTATCAAGTTAATGGCATATCCCATCCATCGATCTCACTTACCTGGCCATATTTGTCGACTCAGTCCTGATCTAAGGTGGCTAATAATCTGAGCTAACCCATGCCACTAGGTTAGTCATAATGGTTATGGCTATGTCAAGTTAAGTTTAAAAAGATCTAAATCAAATCATCCTATGAAAAGGTTAAGTCTAAGGTCTTCCACCATTGTAGATATGCAGGCCCTATCCGAGGTTGATTGTTCTTGATTGGTCACAGTGGTTCAGTTACACTGGGAAGATGCAACCATGTCTATTAGGCAGTGAATGCTATGGGCTGGAGGATGGACTGGGCTCAATATTTTAGATATGGTGAGAAATTCAATTAGAAATTCAATCTATGCAAATGGTGGATATGACTTAACTAAGAAGTGGATCAATATTTTGAGCATGGTGAGATTCATGAATTAGAGACCGAGCTTGGGTGCATCATGATTAGAGAATCATTGGATAAGAGTTGTTCACTCATTGGCTAACCCATCATCAATAACTATTAGGTGAGCTGATGAGTCAGTTGGTGGGACATCACCATCCTTTAAAATCAATAATCATGAAAATTTTTGCATCTCTACAGAGGGAGTGTAGGGATCCAAAAAAATAGTGGGAGCTAATTTATTTAAAAATTAAATTTCTAAACAAATTAGTCAAGTCTTAATTATAAAAAATCTAACTAAAAATTTTAACTCTCTACAAGAAAAAGAAAAAAGTCTGCATCCAATCCACTAGCCCGTATCTTGGACACCCATAGACTGATCGAACCCAATTATATGGATTGGCTCTGAAACTTCAAAATCATTTTGAGCTTCAAGAAGTTAACTGATGTATTGGACCAGGATCTTCCCACCTTACCAGCTCGTCCATCCGCTGAACAGAGAGCATCTCTTGACAAATGGATGGATGAAAATAATAAGGTTAGATACTACATGTTGGGCTCGATATCTGATGAGCTTCAGTGCCAACATGAAGATATCAAGACTGTCCGCCAAATGTTGGCTCACCTAGAAAAGTTGTTTAGTGAACAGAGTCACGCAGCCAAATATCAGATCACTAAATGACTATTTAAGATTAAAATGCATGATGGACTATCAGTCCAAGATCATTGTCTGATGATGATCAAGGACTTGCAAGAGTTTATGAAGCTTAGAGTGAAGTTAGACTAGGATCTGTAGAATGATATAATTCTGCAATCCTTGGCTGATGCATATAGGCAGTTCATCATGAACTACTATATGCATAAACTTCATAATACTCTAGCCAAGCTTATGAATATGTTGGTTTCTGCTAAGCTTTCTATGAAAGATTCTAAAGGCTCAGTGCATGCTATGGAATGGACTTCTTCCAAGAGAAAATCTTTTGGAAAGAAAAAGAAGTCTGTGGAAAGACAGAAGATAGAAAGTGGAAAGAAAAGAAAGATAAAGCTAAAGAAGAAGGCCGTTGACAAAGGAAAGTATTTTCATTGCAATATTGATGGCCACTGAAAGCGGAACTACCCTACATACCTGGCCACCCTGAAGAATAAGAAGGAGATAGATCCTTCTGAAGGTATGCCCGTTATTTAATCTAACCTTATGGTATCTTCTACATCTAATTGGATGCTTGACTCTGGGTCTAGTGCTCATTTATGCACTTCTATTTAGGATCTTGAGAATAGCAGGTTGTTGAGGGATGGTGAGATGATCCTACGTGTCAGAAATGGAGCAAGGGTTGCTACTGTGGCCATGGAAATCTACCCTCTTTGACTATCGTTTGGCTTAGATTTAGTACTTAGAGATTATTATTACGTACCTACTACAAGCAAGAGTTTGATTTCTATTTCATGTTTAGCACAAAAAGGCTATGTAATTAGTTTTCTTAAGGATCATTATAATATTCTTTATGAAAGAAATAAAATTGCAAGTGGTTTTCTCATTAACAGTCTCTACCAGTTACATATTGATATATTTATCTTTAATATCAAGCAAAATGTGAATGCCATAAGATCAAAATGACCTAGAGATAGTCCAAACGATAGGTATCTATGGCACCTAAGGCTAGGTCATATAGCAGAAGATAAGGTTAACAAATTAAAAAAAATTAGACTATTGAGTCTGTTGACTTCTGAGTCATATCCAATTTATGAATCATGCTTTCATGATAAAATGACTAAGCTCCCTTTTGTATGACATGGAGAAAGGGCCACGGATCTACTAGTCTTAGTACATACTGATGTGTGCGACCCATTTGATGTGCCAGCTAGAGGCAACTTTGACTACTTCATAATCTTTACTGATGATTTATCTCATTATGGGTACATGTATCTTATGATACACAAGTCTGAAGTCTTTGAAAAGTTCAAAAAATTCAGACATGAAGTTGAAAAGTAAATTGAAAAATCCATTAGGATTCTTCAATCAGATCGAGGAGGTGAATTTCTTAGTCGAGAATTCATGAACTATCTATAGCAAAATGGCATAGTCTCTCCATGTACTCCACCTGAACACCTCAACTCAATGAGGTTTCAGAATAGAGGAATCAGACACTATTAGATATGGTCCAATCCATGATGAGCTTCACAGACCTTCTGGATTTTCTTTGGGGACATAGTCTGTTAACTACTATATATTTATTGAATAGGATTTCCTCTAAAATTATTTCTACCATACCGTATGAGATATGGCATGGTAAGAAACTAAGTCTGAGTCATCTCAGAATTTCGGATTGTCCGGCTCATGTCAAAAGATAATAAGTGGACAAGTTAGACTATAGGTCCTTTAGAGCTCGATTTTTAGGATATCCTAAAAGTCATTAGGATATTATTTCTGCATTCCAGAAGACCATAATATGATTGTGAGTTGGCATGCCATCTTTCTTGAAAAATAGTTTATTCAAGATGGCGGCATTGGAAAGCAGATCAAACTCGAGGAGAAAGTCTCACAAATCAGGTTAAGCCAATACAATCACTACCTCTTGCACCTCATAGAACGAAAAGGATTTTTTGTCCTCCTGAGAGGTATTTAGATACTATTTCAGAGGAAGTAGAGGAAATATTTCTCATAGGTAATGGGGTTTATGGTAATCCTAAAATCTATGATGAGGTGATATCAGATATCGACTTTGAGAAATGGTTAGAGACAATAATGTCAGAAATTGACTCAATGTACTAAAACCAAGACTGGACCTTAGTAGATCTACTAGAAGGTATAGTACCTACTGGTTCTAAATGGATCTGTAAGAGAAAGATTGGTGTAGATGGAAATATGGAGACATTCAAAGATAGATTAGTGGTAGAAGGATATAGTCAGCATGAAGACAATGACTATCAGGATACCTTTTCATTAATAGCTATGCTAAAATTCATTCGTACATTGCTTGCTATTGTAGCTTATTTTGATTATGAAATATGACAAATGGATATGGAAACAACGTTCTTAAATGGATATGAAAACATCTAGTGATGCTGATCATAAAGTATGCAAGCTGCAAAGATCCATATATGGACTCAAGCAAGCATCTCAGAGCTAGAATACTCATTTTAATGATGTGAACAAATTATTTAGTTTCATAAAAAATGAGGTGGAACCATGTATTTTTAAAATGGTTAGTGGGAGTGCTATTATCTTCCTCGTACTGTACGTGGATGATATACTCCTTATTAGGAATGATATTCCCATGTTGACCATAGTTAAAATGTGATTATCTAAAGAATTCTCCATGAAAGACCTAGGAGAAGCATCCTTCATTCTAGAAATTAAGATCTATAGACATAGACCGAATAGGATGCTAGGTCTTTCACAAAAGTGTACATATAGGAAGTGCTAAAGAGGTTTAGCATGAAAAACTCTAAGAAGAGATTGGTACCCTTCAGACATGATATTCATCTCTCCAAGAAAATGTGTCCCAACACACCAGAGGAGATTGAATGCATGAGCAAGATCCCTTATGCTTCAGCAATAGGGAGCCTCATGTATGCCATGTTATGTACATGATCTAATATAGCCCATGCTGTGAGTGTTACGAGCAGATATTAGTGGAATTCAGGTGAAGAACACTGAACTTCTATGAAATGTATCCTTAAGTACTTGAGAAGAACTAAGGATATGTTGTTGATTTTTGGTAATGGAGAACTCCAAGTCTAGAGGTATACAGACTCGAATTTTATATCCGATATAGATGATCGAAAGTCAACATCTGAGAGTCTATTTGTGTGTAATGGTGGTGCTGTCAGTTGGAAGAGTTTCAAGTAGACAGTGATAGCAGATTCCATCATGAAAGTAGAGTATATTGCTATGTCAAAAGCTAAGAAGGAGGCATTTTGGTATAAGAAATTCACCGCAAAGATTAGAGTGATGCCATTGGATGCCATTCCTCTGTACTATGATAATAATGGCACCATAGTCCTTGCTAAGGAGCTGAGGTCTCATCAAAAATCCAAAGCACACCGAGTGGCAATACCATCTCATCCACGATTACCTCAAGAAAGGTTACGTCGAGGTCAAGAGAGTCGACTCTGCGTACAATGCAGCAGACCCACACACAAAGCCACTGGGCCAGCAAAAGATCGAAGCCCACATTGAGAAGATGGGACTTAGATTTGTAGCCAATTAGCTTTAGTTCAAATGGGAGTTTGTTAGATATGTGTGCCCTAGAAGCCAGATTGGCTGACACTTGTAATACACTTCAAAGGGCAAAATTATAATTTTAACTATAAATAATAAAATGGGTTATTTTCTATCATAGTGTGTATTTGAAAGTGTTTGTGATACATCCCTTGAGTTAATGGTAATGATAGTTCATATTTTCAAGAGCTGAAAATTTAAGACATGAATTTTCATTATTAACTCATAAAATGCTTCCGACCGTAGGATCATCATGAGGATGGTGATTGATCCAGAAGGTTGGTATACGATCGCTTCTTTAGGATACATGAGTCTTGAATATACGATGCAGAGACACCGAAGTGAGAGTATAGATACTCATTAGAGAATAAGGGCACTAAGCGTGACCACCTCGAGCAGTCATCAGGAAGTCTACCTTCTTGTCAATGACTGGCTCGAAGCTACAGTAGTGTGTTTGGTTTTTTGACCTGAGGTATATCAGCAATTCACCTTGAGGGTGTTATAGTTTGACTACACCATAACTCGATCTCCTAGCCATTCAAAACTCTGAGGCATATGTTGGCTATAGCATGTTCATTGTAGAAATTGGATCACCAATAGGGGATCTATCTACCTCGGTAGATGAGGAGCAGCCCTATGATGATCATGAGAACCAAGTCCATAAGCCCATGGCCATGGCAGAGTGAAACAATAGAAAGAGTTTCTATTAGGGTTTTTACATTGGACTTGAATTAAATGATTAATTCATATGACGGATATTAGGATTTGACGAGATCATCTTAATCCTAATCCGATTGGAGCTCAAGATAAAGGAACTTAATCACATAGGTAACTATACTGAGAGGTTCGCTTTCAGTTCTAATGGATTGCCATCATATGCTGCTAGGTGTCACTGGTGGATTTTGGGAGCAATTAGTATGATTTGAATGATCGATCATACTAATTGTCTGAATCAAAAAAGTTTTGATCTATCGAAAGATGTTTCGATGATGTCGATGATAGAGATCATGATATATCCCATTACCATATAAAATTGAACCTAACTAGATCACACAAATAAGAGTTTGGATTTGGATATCATCAATTGGACTAACCCAATTTAATTGATTTGAATAAGATTCAATTAGGTTCAAGAAAATCATGCTAGCATACGATTGAGCCTAATATTCTGCTTTAACAATCATTAAAGCTTGTCTCGACTAAGCCAAATATGTTTGAACTCACTCAGAAACCTTTACATGGTCTGACTGGAGCCTGTCTAAGTCAAAAAAGGGTTGCCTTAATTTATGAGATAAATTTGAGACAACACCTGCCATTTTCCATCACCTGATAAATCTTGTCTTTGGACTTTGGTCAAATATTGACCTTTGACACTTAGACATCTTCCCATATGTCATGCACCCATAGGAGAGAACTTTGATCCTTATCCTCGAGCTAAAAGATAGAGAGACAAAGGGCGCATGCCTAGGGAAGCGTGTGCCCCATGTGGATAAGGATTGGAGTCCCATATAGATGGGACTCCAGTTGCTTCATGGAATCAAGCTTGATGGCGCCAAAGAGTCTTGTTTGACCTAGTCTTGGAACCATCTAAGGAAGGTTTTGAGGGACTCTAATCTAGTTAGATCAGATGATGTCATCCCACCAATCAGATTTAGTTCTAATTGCACAAAGGGCTATGATTGGTCGGGATGATGTGGCACTTCATGGCACAGTAGGGTCTATGAAAATCCTATCTATGCCTAGATTGAAAGAGCTTCAAATATAGCCCATGCCACATAGCCCCAATCCCTCCTTCTCCATGCCACCCTTGGTTCTCTCTCTCCTCTCCATGCCTAAGAGGATTTGGGCATGATTTAGGTGCAATCCAAGCAAGTAAAAGGTGACAGGATAGGAAGAAGGCAGCATTGCTGCAAGAGACAATGGCTAGTCATCAAAAGCCATTTTGAAGATCTTCAAGATTAGATCCAGATCTAATTTTTGGAGGATAGATTGAGAAGGAGAAGATCTCTAGATCATGTCTGAGTGAATACCAGTAGAGACCAAGCGCTTGCGTGGATACATCTAGAACCTCAGGCAAACATCGAGATCATCACAAGATAATAGGATTACCCATAACAAAGATATAATTAAATTAGATTTAATTTAATTTTATTTTCCTTTATCATATCAATAAGATTAGATCTAAAGAGTCTTAGATCTGATTAGGATCTTAGAGGAAAATTTTTGAAATATCTCTCTTGATCCAATCAGATCTTAGTGAACCTGACCCAGGAAATATGATTTTTTACTTCACCTTCGATGTACATTCTATTGGTGCACACAAATTTGGCCTCGAGTTCTTGCCGCTGCTCCCTTAGGACTTTGGATTCAGCTTCAACATCCTTGATGGCTTGACACTCGTAGGTCAGCTGGAGCTTCAACTATTGAACTTCAGCTTTCTCCACCCTGACAGCCTCCGAGAGCTCACCAATGGTCCTCCTCAGAGAGGAAAGCTTCTTAGGTTAGCTGCTTGATCTAGCCCACTGAATGCTATAAAAATTCCTCTAGAAATAGGTCGCCTCATCCCTGACAGCCTTTAGCTCATCTTCAAGCATAGACATCTTCCCTACCCAGGTCGCTCGATAACTATTGTGCCGGTCCTTAGCATCCTGCAGCTACTTCTGAAGCTGGAAGAACTTTTTTGACCAATCCCAATCATAGCATGATTTATCGATGGACCGTTGCGAACTTCTTTCCAAGAGACAAATCTTTTCTTTTGCCTTCTTAAGATTAACTTCAAGAGAGTCGATCTTCGTTGTCAGTGCCCAAGACTTGTCACTCGTATTCTTTCGGAGTTTGATATGTTCCTTCTCAAAATTTCCTTTTTGGATGTTGAAGCTCATAGAATCCTTCATATGCAGGCTTCGAAGGTGATTGACTTCTTTAGTCGCCTTCGAAGCGTTCTTTCGAGAGGCCTGAAGGTCAGCCTCAACCTTCTTTAACATTTTTTTTAAACGGTGGACTTTCTTCTTCAAACCCTTTATCAAAGACTTGAACAAAACTCCCTGAGGTAAGGGGTCGGCATCAGCCAGAGAAAGGGGGTCGTGACCCTGGTTGTCGGAGGCATTCTGAATCACATGCAGCACAGAGTGCAAAGAAATAGAGAGATTTGCTTTCATTATATCAAATATTTTTGATATATAAAAAAAAAGAGAGAGAAGAAAAGTACATAAATGTCAAAAGTTTAGACCTCAGATGGCTCATCCACTAGAGAGGTCGAGACATTCTCACCTGCCTTCGACTCTCGTGCAGGCCTGAATGCTGCACTTGCTGGTTTTGGAACCTCCGAAGTAACTTCGATGGCATGGGCAGCGGGGGTAGCCTCGGCACCAACGCATGAAGGGCTAGCTCTATTCTCTGGCTCCTCTATGAGGAGATCAAGATTGATATCGAAAATGTTCTTGACGACCCATCCCAAGCAGATCTGAAACCCTTCCAAGAAAGATTCTTGGGTGAAGTCTATTTTGATGTCCACTATATCTTCAGAGGACTTAAAATCTTGCACGGCCCTCTCCATAGCGGCGTTAAACTCCTCCTGTGCCTTCCTTCTTTCCTCCTATTCTAGAGCTAACTCGACCCTCAGCTTTGCCATCTCTTTGCGCTCCTCCCTCAACTCCTTCCGAAGGCATTCGACTTCAGATGAGTGGATTTTCGAGGCTACCTTTAGAGCGCCGGCCTCAACCTGAGCCTTCTCGAGTTCTACGAGGGCTTCCTCAAGGGCCTTGGAAGCTTCAGCCCATCTCTAGTTTGCCACCTCCGATTGATCAAAAAGGTAGTGTTCCAATTTCAAAATAAAAAGTGAGTCAGAATTCTAGAAGGTCGCAACTTTAAAGCCCGAAGGGCATGAAGTCAAAATCAAAAGAAGCCACTTACCTCTAGGAAGGCAGTGAAGGACTCATCGAATCTCTCAATGTGGTTCTTCTAGTGCATCCTCTCTACAATGTGAGGAAGGATGCTCCCCTCCATCAGTGATTGGATGATCGAGAGATGCTCCCCTCCATCAGCGACTGGACGACCTCTCGATCGTCTAGGAAACCCTACTCCTGACTGAGATCCTCTTCCTCGGAGCTCTTAACCTTCCATCTCACTTTCTTACTGACGGCCTTCTTCTTCTTCCTCTCCATAACTTCCTCTTGCTGAACAGGAGAAGAAGGGGTAGCCTCATCAAATATGATCGGGCTCAACATGGTAACGATAGGCTCGAGGGCCGGCACAGCCCAAATTTGCATGCCCTGGCTTGATTCTCCAGTTTAAGCCTTCTTCTACGGTTCCCCGGAAGGACCGCCCTTCCTCTTAAGGGTCTTGATTCCCTTCGCCAAGTAGTTTTGTTCCTCTAGAGTCATTTCTACAAAAAAGATAAAGTTAGAAAGTCAAAAGAAAGAATACCATCCAACTGACTGAATATGATGAACTATCTGTTAGGTTAAGAGAACTGAGAATAAATTGAACAAGATTAGCTCGTCCAAAAGTTTAGGGATCGGTGGAGCATTAGAGGACTCCAGCTTATCAGCCGAACATCAATCCTCGCTTTCTAGCCCATGTGCTCAATGGATCGATTCCCTTATCTCGCCCCACAGACAAAGCCCTAACCCTAGGGAGAGATGGAAGATGAAAAAAAAAAATTTCTTCCATCCATGAACAGAGGAAGGAGCACCATTATGCAGTCCCTTCTTGTCGAACTATGGAGATACATACCACCAGTCCTTGGTGGTTGGATGGCGTTTGATGGTGAAGAAATTATAGATTAAGAAAATGGTAGGTCGGGTGCCCACCATGGTGTGCAATGAGAAATCCTATGATGAATCTAAAGAAATTCGACGTCATAGCAGCAAGAGAAATATTGACAAAACTAAATAGGTTAACTACAAAGGGAGGTAAGGGTAACCTAAGCCTAGCCTGAATGATTTTGACATACAGATAGGTTCGGCTAGGAGGAGGTAAGCAAACTCGATCGTTGGGCCCAAGAAGTTTGAGCTCATATTCAGAAGGAATTCCAAACTGAGTCCTGGCTTGGGAAAGGTTATCGGACCGAAGTCTAAAGGAAATGGTTGCAGGCACAAAAGGAAGGGTCGACTCCAAGGGTTCAGCCTCCTTAGGAGATGGGTTCACTAAGGTTAGAGGGGCCAACCTCCTAGAATAAGTTGATCAGGATCCCCCATTAGACATTTGGATCAAAGTAAAATTGAGGAATCACCTAAAAATTAGAAAAAACAAGGTGTACAAACTTCAACAAAAATAGAAAGAGCGAGAAAGCAAAGAGTGCAGAAATAATCCAAAAAAATGTCGGAGGGTAGACGTAAATTGGCTGGAAAGAACAAGGAGATGACGAATATAACAAAAATAAAATCGAGGTGTATCTAGAACCAAGAAAAAAGGAGGAAGAAGCTTGGGCCCTCGCACGGGACAGAGAATGAAACCGAAGGAAGGAGATGAGGATTTCAGAAGAAGTAAAGGCTCGGAGGAGGAGGATCGGTTTAAGTAACCCTTGGAATTCCTAGATGGTTATGATTGTAGATTTTTTCCAACCAATCTCTGATCGATGCGTGTCCCACTCATCATGACAGAAAGTATGCAATGGGTAGATCCTTAATAGTATCATACTTCGAGCAGACTTCTGGTAGAAAATTCGAAAAACGTCTCTTTGGGTCACCATGCATTTAAGAAACTTCGATGCGAGTCCAATAAAAGCCAAAACTTTTCATCCAATCTAGACACAGGAAACCCAACAGGATTAGAAAATCCATCAAACTTTGACAGTCTCCATTTTACTCCCAACCTTTGAACTTCGAACTTGAGAGTAGGGGGACTAGTATTGGAAATAAATCCACACTTATCGACGTTCGGCTAAGATTCCGACTCTTGATCAGTTCCATTCGATTGCAGCTATAACAGCTAAACCTCTACCTGCAGGAGTATTCAAACTCTGAATCATTTTGAGATGGCTAACCTTCAACACTACAGTTAGATTATCCGATTGGCTGGGAAGACTGATTTTTGATTCAACGGGGCATTGTGGATTCCTTCTCTAAATGAACTTGAATAGTTAATGCTTCTGCCCTAGAGAACCAGCTAAGTTTCCGACTCCTGTGCATCCCGTTCAACTGATCTCCTTTCAATAATCTGTGTGACCCCACTTGAATGAACTTCTTTGGATCTCCCTTTTTGGCAGAATTTTAGTCGAACTCCTCTTGGATTTCTCCTTCAGTGAAACTTCTCTAGCAGTCGAAACTCTTTCGAACTACCCCTAGACGAACTTCAGTACTTTATCATTATTCACTGATGAGCAACCCTGAAAATGGCCAAACCTCAAAGGAACAGCAGAGATGCCAGTGTTTCAGTCGCGCTTGCTTATTATGGCCATTAGTCAATACTTGATCCAAGCGGACCTCTCACAGCCAGACTCCTTTCGATTGGATGTCTTTCGGACCTCTTCGCCGATCGAACCCTTGCTGGACTTCTCTTTCGATCGAATTCCTTTTAGCTACCTGAATGGACCACGACGTACACCTTCAACATAGTGAAAAAAAGCCAACGCATGATCATTCTTGAGAACCTCCAAACTCCTTCAGAATAACAACATCCAAGAGCCCTTTATCACCAGCAATTGTCCCATCTGAATTCTAGCTATTAGGACTCTAACAGACTAGCACGTCATGACAATGAACACCATCCTCCATAACAAACCCCACATGGCTCCAAACAGCCCACTACCAAATAGTTGCGGCTATCACTATCAATTTATTACAGGCTCCGGGGCTATAAAAGGATCCTCCAGATATGTTTTCTTCAAGCTCTCTTCTTCCTTCCGATACTCTACAACTTTTTATACTAAGTACTCCATTTCTATTGATCGAAAGAGCTGATTTGATCATCGAAGGATCTTATCGGAGCCATCTCCCTAGGCTTTGGATGAGACTTATTTTGTAGATCACCGATGGCGACTTCATCTTCTCTAACTCCAACGCTTCTCCGGTGATGACCAGATTTCATACCAATAGCATCTAATACTTTTAGATCTAATTACACCTCATGTAAAATCTAAAATTTTAAATGATCATATCATAAAAAAAGATAAATCAAATCTAAAATAGATCTAGAACCGCAAACCTATCTTTGATACAAGTAGAAGAAATTTCTAATTCCTTACCATAGGACCGACCTGATCGGATCAGATCTATAATAACTTTTTTTTCTATGATTTGATTAGATCTAATAGTTTTTGAATCTAATTAGATTGATCTAAAAGTAAAATTAAAATAATGGTATCTTATATCACCTGATCAGGTGAACAAATCATCCTATAGCGATGATCCGAAGCTTCCAAGGTTCTGATTTGAGCCACGCACATGCTCGACCTCTACTAGAATCCACTCAGGTCATATCTAAAGGTCTTCTCTTTCTAGATCTGATCTTAGAAGATTAGATCTGGAATGCTTCTGGTTTGCCTTCGATCCAATCTTCAGCAATAGTGCGATCGTCTCACGATCCAGATCTCCTTGACCCAATCTTTGCAGCGGCAGCAACTGAACCTTTGCTTGCTAATTCACCCAAATCCTTGGACATGGAGAAGAGGGAGAGGATGAAGGAGAGGTGGCATGGAGGTTGAGAAACTGATAGAGCCAGGGCATGCAGAAACTGGAATGCCAAACACTTTGGTGCATGGTTTATTTATAGACCAAACCCTAAAGTCCCTTTGCATCTGACTTTGAATGGAACAAAGGCAACATGCAGAAGGACTCTCCCTTGATCTCCTCTAGGAGGTGCATGACCCCTCCCTTCTTTCCTGCAAAGAACGGGTCAAACGACTCATCCTGATGCCCTTGGTTTTAGACCAGGACAAGCCATGATCTCATCAAGATAAGCCTTGATCTGACTAGAGCAAGCTCTAATCTAATCAGGACAAGATCAAGTCAGACCAAGACAAACCCATATAGGGTTCCTGAATAAACCAAATCAGATTTGACTGAGTCCGGACCAATCATAAAGTCATAAGAGGAGAAAGTCAGGTCTAATCGTGTGCTTGCCCAATTTTCTTGAACCTAATTGGATCTTATCCAAATCAATCAAATCTGGTTAGCCCAATTGATGACATCTACATCTAACTTTTATTTGTGTGATCCAATTAAGTTTAGTTTGGTATGGTAATGGGACATGTCGCAATCTTCTTTATCGACATCATTAAAATACCTTTTGATGGACTAGAACTCTTCTGATTCACCCAATTAGAATCGTTGATCATCAAGATGATTCTAGTTGGTTCCAAAATCCACCAGTAATACCTAGTAGTATGTGGTGGCAATCTATCAGAATTGAATGTGAACCTTTTGGTGTAGCTACCTATGTGATTGTGTTCTTCTATCATGAGCTCCGATAGGATCTAGATCAAGGAGAACTCGTTAGACCTTATACCTGTCATATGAATAAATCATTCCATTCGAGTTCGATGTGAAATTCTAATAGAAATTTTTTTCTATTATTTCACACTTGCCATGGCTGTGGACTTTAGGACTTGATCTCATGATCAACATAGGACTACTTTGAAGGAGAAATCCTAATTTCCTAGATCAGGTTCATTCAGATCTGATGGATCAAGAGAGATATTTCAAAAATTTCTCTCAAGCATCCATATCAGATCTGAGATATTTCAAATCTAATTTTATAGATCTAATAAATAAAAATAAAATAAAATAAATTTAATTTAATTTATACCTTGATGTGGGTAATCTGATTATCCTTTGATGATCCTGCTGATTGTCTGAGGTTCTAGATCTAGCCACGCAAGCGCCTGACCTCTACTGGTATTCACTCGGATTGGATCTGGAGATCTTCTCCTTCTTTATTATTTTTTCAAAAATTAGATCTAGATCTAATTTGGAGAATCTTCAAAACTCCTTCTGAAGATCAACAGTCGTCTCTGCAACAGTGCCGCCTTCTTTCTTTCTCGTCAGCCTTTTCTTGCTTGGATCGCACCAAACTAAAGTCCAAATTCCCTTGGGTGTGAGAGGAGAGAGAAGATTAGAAGATGCCATGGAAGAAGGAGAGGGGTAGCCTTGGGGTGTGGGCTAAGATAAACTCTCTGAAAGTTGGGCGCAGATAGGGTTTATTTATAGACCCTGCTACGCCGTGTAGTGCCACATCATCCCGGCCAATCGCATTGCTTCGTGCAATCAGATCTAAATCTGAATGGTGGGATGACATCACCTGATCCAATCAGATGAGAGCCCCATAAATTCATCCTTAGATGGTGCCTAAGACTTGTCAAAGTCCATAGGTAAGGGTCACCTAAGTAGAATCTAAGAAGCAACCTGGAGTCCCATCCGTATGGGACTCCAGGCATCCCTATCGATGGACGCACGCCATCCTAGGTGTGTGCCACCTTCTTTCCAAATTTTAGTAAGGGGACAAGCCCCTATCTGCTCTCCAATAAGTGCATGACATATGGGAAGATGTCTAAGGATCGAAGGTCAACGTTTGACCAAAGTCAAAGGATAAGAATTAGCAGGTGACGAAAAATGGTAGGTGTTGTCTTAAATTTATCTCATAAATTAAGACATCCCTTTTCTAATTTGGACAAGCTCCAGTCAGACCAAGTAATGGTACTTGAGTGAGTATAAATACATTTGGCTCAGTCGAGACAACTTTTAATGATAATAAAAGGAGAACGTTAGGTTCAATCGTGTGCTAGCATGATTTCCTTGAACCTAATTGAATCTAATTCAAATCAATTGAACTGGGTTAGTCCAATTATTGATATCTAGATCTAAATCCTTATTTATATGACCTAGTTAGGTTCAGTTCTATATGGTAATGGGATATGTCATGATCTCCATCATCGACATCATCGAAACTCCTTTCGATGGATCAGAACTCTGCTGATTCAAACAACTAGAATGATCGATCATCCAAATCATTCTAATTGCTTCCAAAACCCTTCAGTGACACCTAGCAGTATATGGTGGCAACCCATCAAAACTGAAAATGAATCTCTTAGTATAGCTACTTGTGTGATTATGTTCTTCTATCTTGAGCCCCGATCAGATTAGGGTTAAGGTGAACTCGTCAAACTCTAATTTCTATCATATGATTTAATCATTCAATTCAAGTCCGATGTGAAAATCTTAATAGAATCTCTTTCTATTATTTCACTCTCTGGCATGGCCATAGGCTTATGAACTTGATTCTCATGATCATCATAGGGCTGCTCCTTATCCACCGAAGTAGATAGATTTTCTCTTATTGCAATCCAATTTCTATATTGAACATGCTATAGCCAACATACACCTCAGGGTTCTGAATGGCTAAGAGATCGAGTCATGGTGTAGTCAAACTATAACACCCTCAAGACGATCTACCAATGCACCTCAAGTCAAAGAACAGACACATCACTGTAGCTTCAAGTCAGTCATTGACGAGAAGGTAGACTTCGTTATGATTGCTCGAGGTGGTCACGCTCAGTTTCCTTATTCTCTAACGAGTACCTATACTCTCACTCCGATGTCTTTATACCATAGACTCAAAACTCATCTACTATGAAGAAGCGATTGTACACTAACCTTCCGAATCAATCACCATCCTTATGACGATCCTGTGGTTAGGAGTATTTTATGAGTTAATAAGTAAAAATTCATATCTTAAATTTTCAACTCTTGAAAATATGAATTATCATTACCATTAACTCAAGAAATGTATCACAGACACTAAATACATATTTGTGATACAAAATAATCCATTTTGTTATTTATAATCAAAATTATAATTTTGCCCCTAGAATTGTATTACAAGTGTCAGCCAATTCTGACTTGTAGGGCACACATATCTAACAAACTCCCACTTGATCTAAAGCCAATTGGCTATAAATCTAAGTCCCATCTTCTCCAGGTGGGCTTTGATTTTCTGTTGGCCCAACAGCTTTGTAAGCTGGTCCGCCGCATTGTCTGCGGAGTCGACTCTCTTGACCTCGACGTAATCCTTCTTGAGGTAATCGTGGATGAGGTGGTATCACCGCTCGATGTGCTTGGATTTCTAGTGAGACCTTGGCTCCTTAGCATGGGCTATGGCACCATTGTTATCGCAGTATAGAGGAATGGCATCTGATGGCATCACTCTAATCTCTATGGCAAACTTCTTATACCAAAATGCCTCCTTTACAGCTTCTGATGCAGTGATGTATTCTACTTCCATGGTGGAATCTGCTATCACTATTTGCTTGAAACTTTTCTAACTGACAGCTCCACCATTGCACACAAACAGACTCCCAGACGACGACTTTCGATCATCTACATCGGACATAAAATCCAAGTCTGTATATCCCTCGACTTGAAGTTCTCCATTATCAAAGACCAACAACATATCCTTAGTTCTTCTCAAGTACTAAAGGATACATTTCATAGAAATCCAGTGTTCTTCATCTGAATTCGATTGATATCTGCTCGTAACACTCAGCATGGGCTATATCAGGTCGTGTACATAACATGGCATATATGAGGCTCCCTATTGCTAAAGCATAACGGATCTTGCTCATGCATTCTATTTTCTCAAGTGTGCTAGGGCATATCTTCTTGGAAAGATGAATGCCATGTCTGAAGGATACTAAATCCCTCTTAGAGTTTTCTATGCTAAACCTCTTTAGCACTTCTTCTATATACATTTTTTGCGAAAGTCCTAGCATCCTATTCGGTCTATCTCTATAGACCTTAATTCCCAGAATAAAAGATGCTTCTCCTAGGTCTTTCATGGAGAATTCTTTAGATAACCATATTTTAACTGTGGTCAATATGGGAATATCATTTTCAATAAGGAGGATGTCATCCACGTACAATACAAGGAAGACAACAGCGCTCCTACTGACCTTTTTGAAGATACATGGCTTCTTCTCATTCTTGATGAAACCAAATAATTTGATCACATCATTAAAATGAGTGTTCCAGCTCTAAGATGCTTGCTTAAGTCCATTTATGGATCTTTGCAGCTTGCATACCTTACGATCACCATCACCAGATATGAAACCTAGCGGCTATTCCATATAGATATCTTTCTCAAGATATCCATTTAAGAATGTCGTTTTCATGTCCATTTGTCGTATTTCATAATGGAAATAGGCTGCAATAGCAAGCAATGTGCGGATGGATTTAAGCATAGCTACTGGTGAAAGGTATCCTGATAGTCAATGGCTTTGTATTGACTATAACCTTTTGCCACTAATCTAGCTTTGAATGTCTCCACATTTCCATCTGCACCAATCTTTCTTTTGTAGATCCATTTACATCCAATAGGTACTATACCTTCTGATGGATCTACTAAGGTCCAGACTTGGTTTGAGTGCATCGAGTCAATTTCTGACTTCATTGCCTCTAACCATTTCTTAGAGTCGATATCCGATATCATCTTGTTATAGATTTTGGGATCATCACCATGAACCCCATTACCTACGAGGAACATTTTCTCTACTTCCTCTGAAATAGTACCTAAGTACCCCTCAGGGGGATGAAAAATTCTTTTCGATCTATGAGGTGGAGGAGGTAGTAAATGGATTGGCTTAACCTGATTTGGTTCCATTTGGTCCTTAGCTCGTTGCTTTTGTGAGACTTTCTCTTTGAGCTTGATCTGCTTTCCAATGCCGCTATCTTGAATAAACTATTTTTCCAAAAAGATGGCATGTCAACTCACAATCACATTGTGATCTTCTAGAATGTAGAAACAGTATCCTAATGACTCTTTAGGATATCCTATAAATCGAGCTCTAAAGGACCTAAAGTCAAACTTATCTGCTTGTCTTTTGACATGAGTCGGACAATCCCAAATTCTGAGATGACTCAGACTTGGTTTCTTACCATGCCATATCTCATACGGTGTGGTAGGAACGGTTTTAGAAGGAACCCTATTTAGTATGTATGTTGCAGTTAACAAACAGTATCTCTAAAGAAAATCAGGAAAGTCTATGAAACTCATCATGGATCGGACCATATCTAATAGGATCCGATTCCTCCGTTCTAAAATTTTGTTGAGTTGAGGTGTTCTAGGTGGAGTCCATTGAGAGACTATTCTATTTTTCTTGAGATAGTCCAAGAATTTTTGACTAAGGTATTCACCTCCTCGATTTGATCGAAGAACCTTAATGAATTTTTCTGTTTGCTTTTCTACTTCATGTCTGAATTTCTTAAATTTTTTAAAAGCTTCAGACTTGTGTCTCATAAGATACACATACCCATACCTAGATAAATCATCAGTAAAGGTTATGAAGTAGACAAAGTTGCCTCTAGCTGGCATATCAAATGAGCCACACACATCAGTATGTACTAGGGCAAGAAGATCCATGTTCCTTTCCCCATGTCCTACAAAAGAGTGCTTAGTCATTTTGCCATGAAGACAAGATTCATAAATTGGATATGACTTGGAAGTCAATGGACTCAATAGCCCAATTTTTTTTAATTTGTTAATCCTATCTTCTGCTATATGACATAGTCTTAGGTGCCATAGATATCTAACGTTTGGACTATCCGTAGATCATTTCATGGTATTCACATTTTTCCCAATATTAAAAATAGATACATCAACATGTAACTGATAAAGATCGTTAATAAGGAAACCACATACAATTTTATTTCTTTCATAATGAATGTTACAATGGTCCTTAAGAAAACTAATTACATAGCCTTCTAATGCAAGGCAAGAAACAGAAATCAAATTCTTGCTTACTGCAGGCACATAATAACAATCTTTTAACACTAAGTCTAAACCAGATGGTAGTCAAAGAAGGCATGTTTCCACAGCCACGGCAGCAACTCTTGCTCCATTATGGACGTGTTGGATCATTTCGTCATCCCTCAACCTTCTGCTATTCTCAAGACTTTGCATAGAAGTGCACAAGTGAGCCCTAGAACCAGAGTCAAGCACCCAACTAGATGTAGAAGAAAATCATAAGGTTAGACTCAATAATGAGCATACCTCCAAAAGGACTTGCCCCCTTCTTTAGGATGGCTAGGTAAGTAGGGCAGTTCCGCTTTCAGTGGCCATCATTGTTGCAATGGAAACACTTTCCTTTGTCAGCGGCCTTCTTATTCAGCTCTGCCTTTTTCTTCTTTCCTCCTTCCATCTTCTACTTTTTCGCAGGCTTCTTCTTCTTTCCAAAAGACTTTCTCTTAGAAGAAATCCGTTCCATAGCAAGTACTGAACCTTTAGAACCTTTCATGGAAAGCTCAGCGATAACCAGCATGTTCATAAATTTGGCCAAGGAATTTTGAAGATTATGCATATGATAGTTCATGATCAACTATCCGTATATATCAGTCAAAGATTGCAGAATTATATCATTCTACAGATCTAAGTCCAACCTCACTCCAAGCTTCTCAAGCTCTTCCAAATCCTTGATCATCATCAGACAATGATCTTGGATTGAATACCCATCACACATTTTAGCCTTAAAAAGTCATTTAGTGACTTGATACTTGGCTATGCGACTCTGTTCACCAAACATCTCTTGTAGGTGAGCCAACAATTGGCGAGTAGTCCTAATATCTTCATGTTGGCATTGAAGTTCATCAAATATTGAGACCAACATGTAATATTTGGCCTTGTTATCTTCATCTATCCACTTATCCAGAGATGCTCTCTGTTCAGTGGATGGATGGGCTGGTAAGATGGGAGGATCCTGATCCAATACATGAGTTAACTTTTAGGAATCCAAAACGATTTTGAAGTTTCGAAGCCAATTCTTGTAATTTGGTTCGGTCGGTCTATGGGTGTCTAGGATTCGTGCTAATGGATTGGATGCAGACATTTTTCTATAGAGAGTCAAAGTTTCTAGTTAGATTTGTAATTAAGACTTAACTAATTTATTTAGAAATTTTATTTTTAAATAAATTAACTTCCACTATTTTCTTAGATCCTTACACTCCATAGAGATGCAAAAATCTCCATGATTAATGATTTCTAGTGGGTGGTGCGATCCCACCAACTAACTTATCACCTCACCTAACCTAACAATTATTGGTGATAGGTTAGCCAATGAGTGAACAACTCTTGTTCAATGATTCTTCAATCATGGTGCATCCAAAGTCGGTCTCTAATTCATGAATCTCACCGTGCCCGGAATATTGATCAACTCTTTAGTTAAGTCCGATCCACCATTTGCACAGATTGGATTCCTAATTGAGTCTCTCACCATATCCAAAATATTGAGCCCAATCCATCCTGCAGCCCATAGCATCCAATGCCTAATAGATATGGTTGCGTCTTTCTGGTGCAACTGAGCCACTATAACCAATCAAAAACAATCAACCCCGAAAAGAGCCCGCACATCTACAATGGTGAAAGACCTTAGACATAATCTTTTCTTAGGGAGATTTGATTTAGGTCTCATTAAACTAGACTTGACATAGTCATAACAATTATGACTAACCAAATGGCATAGTCACGTTCAATGATAATGTACCCTTACATCTCACCTATATGCCATACTAGTATCTCCACACTCCTTGGTTAAAAGGATAACCAACCTATATGGCATACAGCGACCTATGCTCGATAGATGCTGTCATCCTAATTAACAGCCTATCATTTGGTCGTGAACAATTTTAAGAACTAGTCGATAAATTCTTTCTTTATTGAACCTAAATAGTCCTAAAGACTTCATCACAATAATGGAGTTCGTCAGAAGATGAATACTTATGATGAAAAAATACCAAAAATATTTTTTACTAAGTAATAAATTAATTATAATTAAAATATAGCTCAACCATCAACTAGCTGATGATTGGCTTTGGGGCATATTTTGGAATAATCACCTCATCCATGATTACCTCGAGAAGAAATACATTGAGATTAAAAGAGTCGACACTACAGATAATGTGGCTGATCTACTAACGAAGCCATTAAGCCAATAGAAGATCGAAGCCCATCTTGAGAAGATGGGACATAGATTTGTAGCCAATTGACTTTAGGTCAAGTTGGAGTTTATTAGATGTGTGCCCTAGAAGCCAAATTGATGGACACTTGTAATACACATTCTAGAAATATTTTTATAATTTTAACTTAAAAATTAATAATGCTATTTTTTCTATCACATTATATATAAAGTGTCTGTGATACATTCTTTGTGTTAATATGTATGATAATGCATATTTTTAAGAGTTGAAATTTAAGACATATATTTTCATAATTAACTCATAAACTACTTTTGATTGTAAGATCATCACGACGATGGTGATCGATCTAAGAAATTGGTGTGTGATCACATTCTTAGGATAGATGAATTTTGAGTCTATAGTGTGGAGATATTGGAGTGAGAGTATAGGTACTCATTGAGAACGAGGGTACTAAATGTGACCACCATGAGCAGTCATAAGGAAGTCTACTTTCTCATCGATGAGTAGCTCGATGCTGTAGCTATGTGTCTGGTTCTTTGACCTGAGATGCATCGGTAGTTCATCTTAAGTGTATTATAGTTTGAGTATACCATAACTCGGTCTCCTAACCATTTAGAAATTTGAGGTGTATGTTGGCTACAGCATGATCATGGTAGGAACTGGATTGCACCAAGATGCGATCTATCAACCTCGATAAAGGAGTAGTCCTATAATGATCATGAGATCGAGTCCATAAGCCCATGGCCATGGCAATGTGAAAGAATAGGAAAGAGTTTTCTATTGGGATTTCATATCGATCTCAAATCGAATGATTCAATCATATGATAGGTGTTGGATTTGATGAGTTCACCTTAATCCTAATCCTGTCGGAACCCATGATAGAAGAATCCAATCACACAGATAGGTATACCAGGAGGTTCAAATTCGATTTTGATGGATTGCTACCATATATTGCTAGGTGTCACTGGTGGATTTTGGGATCAATTAGAATGATTTTGATGATCGATCATTCTAATTGGATGAATCAGAAGAGTTCTAGTCCATCGAAAGGTGTTTCGATTATGTCGATGATAGAGATCATGACATGTCTCATTACCATTCAAAATTGAATCTAACTAGGTCACACAAATAAAGGTTTGGATCTGGATGTAATCAATTGGGCTAACCAATTTTGATTGATTTGGATTAGATCCAATTAGGTTCAAGGAAATCATGTTAGATTGAGCCTAACATTCTCCTTCTATAGTTTTTTTGGTTTATCTTGACTGAGCTAAATTAGATTTGGCTCACCTAAGAGCCTTGTATGGTTTTTCCCAATCTAACTAGAGCCTGTCCTAGTCATAACAAGGTTTGTCCTAATCAAATCAGGACTTATCCTAAAATCATGAGATAAACTTTGGACAAGGCTCATCCGAGAACTCTGTATGATTTTGTCTTAATCTGACTAGACCTTGTCCTGGCCTGATCAAGGCTTGTCTTAAATTTTATAAGATGGGAATAGGACAAGGGTTGCCTTAGCCAAATCAGGGTTTGTCCTAAAATCATTGGATGAAATTAGGACTACGATCATTTGACCCAATTTTTGTTAGGAATGAAAGGGAAGGGGTGTGTACCCCCTGGAGACTCTCTAGGGGTGCGTACCACCTTGGGATTTGCATGAAGAATGAGGGTACATGTCCCCATATGGCATGTGCTCTATAAGGATAAGGTGGAGACACCCATTCAAATGGGATTTGACTGGGTCAAAGGTGTTCGATGAGATCAAATACCTTGGAGATAATTGCTTGCACCGATCACCTTTCTCCATGCCATTTTCTATTGAGTTTTGTGTGACAAAAATCTAAAAAAAATGAGTGCGGGGGATGGAGATCATCGGAGAGTCCTTCTGCATGTTGGCTTTGACCTGTTCAAAGTCATATGTGAAGGGACTCTTGAGTTGGTCTATAAATTAGGACCTGTGCAAAGTATTTATGCATTCCAATTGATCTATGGCAAAGCCCAACCTCTCCCACTATCTTCCATTCCTCTATTCCACATCCATTCCCTCTTCACCACACCCAAGTAGTTGAGCATTTCGGTAATCAAAGATTGAGAGCAATTGGCATAAAGAAAAGGCTAGAAGATCCCTACCATGAGACGAAAGTGCAACCTTCAAAGATCATCTTGAAGGCTCTACAAATCTAGATCAGATTTGATTATTGTGATTAGATCTAGAAGAAGAGAATGTCTAGGACTAGCTCGAGTGGACTTCGATAGAGGTCGAGCACGTATGTGGCTAGATCTAGAACCTCAGGAGCAGCTAGATCATCATCACGATAAAATGTTTACCCAAATAGGTAACAAATATTGTTATGATTTTAATTTAATTTTTATTTTTAATATTAGATCATAAGAATTAGATCTGAGAACTCTTATATCTAATTAGATTTATAAAAAAGATTAAAATTTTATTATAGATCTGATCAGATCAGCTCGATCCTATGGCAAGAAAAGCTAGTTTCTCTTCAATATCGAGGTGGTCATGCTCGGTGCCCTTGTACTCAATAAGTACCTGTACTCTCACTCTAGTATCTTAATACCATAGATTTAAGACTCATCTATCCTAAGAAAGCAATTGTATACTGATCTTCTAGATCGATCATCATTCTTGTGATGATCCTATAATCAGAAACAATTTATGAGTAAATTATGATAACACATGGCTTAAATTCTCAACTCTTGAGAATATGTATTATGATGCTCATTAACTTAATGGATGTATCACAGACACTTTATACATAGTGTGATAGAATAAATATTTTTTTTATTAATTTTAATTTAAAATTATAAAAATATTTCTAGAAAGTATTTTACAAGTATCGACCAATCTAGCTTCTACGGCACAATACTTCATGATCGGCCACTAGACAAGGTCGGGCTTTGCTAGGGTTTAATACTTGATGTAGGCCTGCTATCTATCTTGAGCCAAAAATCAAAATTAGTCGAATGGCAACTTCTTTCACTGCTTACATTCGTCTGGTCGAAGTTCAGTACATTTGTGATAGGTTCTATAGTTGTCGGGAGAGCTGAGAGGGTTGGTCTTGAGAAGATCGTTCGATGTACAAGAGTTGAAGGATGACCTTCCAGGACTTGACTGGGATGGGGAAGCAACTTAGCTAATGTTCAGACTCAACTGTCACTACTCCAAACAACACCATACCAACGTCAAACATTTGATTGGACTTTGGTGAGAGCTATGTTACCCCCAACACTTGATCCCCAACTCCCAAGTCCAAAGTTATGATGAAGTACCAAAAATCTATGACTGTCGAAGTCCTTTCTGACTTTTTGCCTTCGAAAGATGGAAAATTTTGGCATTTTTGAACTAGTGCCAAAACTTCTTTTAATGTTGAATAATCCAAAATGACTTCGATGTTTGAAATTCCCCTTCCAAGAGCGGCACCATAAAAGCCTCATCAAATGTCGACTACTACCACGATGAGTGGGAGATGTGGTAGACGAGGTTTGGATGTTGGTGATCTACAATCATAATTGCCTCAGAACCTTCCCAACTATTTAAGTATCACCTTCCCTTAGGTTTCCTACCTTGGCCCAGTTCTTCTTCTTCCTTGTGTTCTTCCCCGTCCTTCATCTTTCTTACTCCTAAGTGTCCTATTCTATCTTTCTCTACAATTTTCTTGGTCTTTGGCATCTTCTTCACTCTTTCTTCACCATTCCGATATCATCACCGAGTTCTTCATCCATCTTAGGTTAGCACTCTAACCTTTCTTCTACATTTTCTTACTATTCTTTTGCCTTCTGCTCTTCAAAAGCTTCTTTGAGTTTATCCACCGAATTATTCTAATTTTAGAATATTTTTTTTGATTTAGTTTGATTCGACGTGACTTCTGAGATATCTTTGTCTGGTAGTTCTAGGAGCCCATCCGACACGAGCTCCCCAAATCCTAATCCTAGAAAGGAAGCCAAACTTATAGCAGTACCTCATCCAACCTTTGTTCCCGAAACCATTCCTTGCTCCCTTTTCCCTAAAAATCTTTCCATTATTAGAATCCAGTCTAGGGTCCCTTCAAAATATGAACTAGAGCTTTTTAGATCAAGCAGTCGACCTTGTGCCCCTCCCCCAGGTCACTTTTGTTTATACTCCGAAGCTCTTCATGTCAGGCTGCAACTTTTGAATACTCTTTTTGTTGTAACCATTTTCCATTTCCTAGATATATCCCTACCTCAATAGTCCTAAACTCCTTTAGGTTCATCATAGGATTCCTAGCTCTCTATCTTTTAGTTGAAGTCCATCCCACAATCTTTTTGTTTCAAACCTTTTCTATCTTTAAACGACATCCTTCTGCCAAGGTCTGGTGGTACCAATCCCTTCAGTTTGGCAAGAAGGGGTTGCTCAAAGATCCTTGATATACAACTGGAAGGGGAAATTGTTCTTCATTTCTTATCTATCCTTAGAACTACGGCTTCCTCCATATGGTCAGTTAAGGGATTCGGTCCGTAGAGCTCTAGGATTACAAAGGGAGGACCTAGACTCTACTAACACATTAAAAAATTACAAAGCTCCCCAACTGTCCAAATTATTAGATGATCAGACAATGTTTAACCTCAGCCTAAGTTCCTTCAATCTGGTAGGTATTCATTCACGTATCATTAACTATTTTTTTATCTTTTTTTTAACCTCGAATTTTCTACTATTATAGAGATGACTTCGGAAGAATTGAAGCAGTTATCCTAGAATCTTTGGGTCCACAAAAGGAAGGGCAATGCACCTAGAGAATCATCCAAGTGGGTGAAGGTTCACGATCCGAGCTCAGCTGCTCTAGCTCAAACTACTTCTACCCTTGAGGCTAAAGTGTCTTCAATGACCTCGAGTCAACCTGCCGAGGTCCCCATCCCGATGCCTCCCACTAAAAAGTAAAGGTAGGCGGGAAAAAAGAAGAGAAAGACAGTTTCCAGGAAAGCTTGGCCTCAATAGAACTCTGAGGAATCCAGTGGCAATAGCATCGACTGGGAGAAAGCTTCTTTTGATGATTGGAATGTCGTCAAGTCCCTTATTGATGGGTGCATTCTACTGAACATTATGGATAGGATTATCCTGACAAATCTTGAGCAGCAAATGAAAGACTCTCTCAGGGTTTTTCTTGACATAATTGCATTACCCTCTTTTTTGAACTTATTCATGCGATCCTCTAGCAGCATAACTAACTTCATCATCCATAGGTGGGCCACGAACTGATTGCCAATATCAATGTGATCAACATTCAAAAGATCAAGACCTCGATGGTTGAGAAGGTACATGAAAAATACAAGACCATGGTTGACCATTTGCTAAAGGAGAAATCTACTGAAATCGGGCATCTTTTGGAGGCAGTTAGAAGTGCCGAACAAACTTCAGTGGAGGCAAGGGAATTGTTGGCCTCGAAGTCCGAGAGGAAGAAGAAGGCAAAGGCTGAAGTGGTTGAGGGGGAAAGATGGATTACCGAAGCCAAAGAACAAACTATTTTGGATTTCAAGGCTTCAGAGGAACTAGAAGGTATAAAGATCGAGTTTGCCAAGAAAGTCTTCATTAAAGGGTTCGACCTTTGTCAGAGGAAGGTTGCCGAGAAATTTTTCAAGCTGGATCTTGACTTTCTGGCAAGAGAATCTTCTGACAAGGAGGTGGAAGCTTTAGTTGTCGGCACTGATCTTCCATCTACCGATACTGCTGCTGTGACCTTCGAACCTGCTAGAGAGTCAGAGCCTACTGAGAATGTAATGAGCTCATCCACTGTCCGACGTCTGGAGTTCAGAGTTTTTTGACAACTATATTTTTTCTTTTCTTCTACCCTTCATGTGCTCAAACATTTTAGTTAATAAAATTGAATTTTTTTTTTCATCATACCTTGCTGTTGTGATACGTTTATACATTAAGTGCAGTCTCTAGTCGAAGTAGAACCACTGCCTGATGGCCAACCCTTGAAGGCCTATGTCAAGAATTTGAGGATGAAAGTTTGTCAAATCAGCAAGAAATTGAAAAAGACTAAAAATGAACTTCAGAAATCCAAGAAAAATTATGCCAAAGCTATTGTCGAGATCAACTACCTTTGCTAGTCATCCAAAAATTTTATTAAAGAATATACCATCAAAATATATCATTTGTCTGAGGATCTTGAGTGGGCGAAGAAGCTTACTAGTGAAAGTGCCTGGACTTCGACTATGAGGATTTGACCTCTTAAGACTGAGCTTCACAAAGCAAGAGAAAAGATCATCCAATTGGAGAGAGGCTTGGCTTGGCTTAGTGTTTGGTAGAATACGGGTGGGACTGGTCGAAAAAATTCTTCGACCTCCAAAAGTAGTTGCATGATGTTGAGGTGGCATATGAGACCTACCGATTTGGTTGGTGTGGGCAAATCGATAATCTCAAGAAGAAGCTCAAGATGGCAAATATCGAGGTGATGCAGCATCAAAAATAGTTGATAGACAAGGTCCAGACCAGCTCATGCGGGGATGCAGAGGAAGTCGCCTCTCTTAAGAGAACCCATGGATATCTTTTAGAGATCTATAAAAAGAGTAAGGCCAAACTACTTTAACTCAAGATCCAAACAGCTTATAATGGGAACATGGTGAAGGATGCTGAGGCCGAATCCATAGTATTGAGAAAGAAACTAAGACAAGTGGCGGATGATTTCCAAAGATCCCAAAAATTGCCTGGTGAGAGTTTGGTAGCAAGACGAGATCTTGAAGAGAAGGTAAATGACATCGACCTCCTATTCCTAACATGGTTGGATATTATTCTTGTTAGGATGAGGTTCACCTTCTATTCCTATCAAGATTGTCGGGTTGTAAAAGGACTGTTGAGAGGGCCTCTTTTTCTTATGTCCTACTTAAGAATAGGGCCATTTAATCCCTCGTAAGGATTTTCATTCATGTCAGGATGAGATCTACCTCCTATTCCTGATGTGGTCGGCTATTACTCTTATTAGGATGATGTCCCCCTCCTGTTTCTAACAAGATTGCTGGGGCACAAGAGGGCCATTGTGAGGACTTTTTCCTGTTACCTCCTTTTTAAGAACTAGAGGTCTTCAATCACTCATAAAGGTCTTCATCCATATTAGGATGAGGTCCACCTCCTATTTCTGATGTGGTAGGCTATTATTCTTGTTAGGATGAGGTTCACTGTCTGTTCCTAACAAGATATCAAGGATACAAAAGGACCATTGAGAGGGCCTCTTTTCGTTACCTCTTATTTAAGAACTAGAGGCCTTCACCCTCGTTAAGATGATGTTAACCTTCTATTTAAGAACTGAAGGCCGTCACCCTCATTAAGACAAGGTTAACCTCCTATTTAAGAATTGGAGGCTTTCAACTTTATTTAAGAACAAAGTTTGGTTGAATATTTTTCTACCATCATTCAATTTGCACCAAAAATAATGATGTTTAGATAAAGAAACTTTATTGAAATGAGGTCATTGACAATACATTCATAAATTCTCTGAGTTTCAGGGTCACAAGGGTGTTGCCCCTCCAAGCTCCTTCAAATAGTATGTTCTTGATCAAATAATTTCTACAACCTCATTGGGGATTTGCTAGTTTGGAGCAAGCTTGCCTTGATTTTATGGCATGAGATGTCTGCTCATCACTGCACTGTTAGATGAGTGATCTAGAAGCCTGATTAGCTGATACTTGAAAAATACATTCTAGGAGCATTTTTATAATTTTGACTAAAATTTATAATAGGAATATTTTCTATCACATTATGTATTTAAAGTGTCAATGATACATCCTTTGAGTTAATGGGTATGATAATGGATATTTTCAAGAGTAGAAAATTTAAGGCATGTGTTATTATAATTAACTCAAAAATTGCTCTCGATCGTAGGATCATTACGAGGATGGTGATCAATCCAAAAGATCAGTGTTCAATCACTTTCTTAGAATAAATGAATCTTGAGTTTACGATGTGGAGACAGCAGAGTGAGAGTATAGGTACTTGTTGAGAATAAAGGCACTGAGCATAACTACCTTGAGCAATCATAAGAAAGTCTACCTTCTCGTCGATGACTAGCTTGATGCTGTAGTTGTGTCTATGGTTCTTTAAACTGAGGTGTATCGATAGTTCAACTTGAGTGTGTTATAGATTGACTACACCATAACTCAGACTCCTAGCCAATCAAAATCTTGAGGTGTATGTTGGCTATAGCATGTTCATTATTTGAATTTGATCGCAACAATAGGGAAACTATAAACCTCAGTAGAGAAGTAGCCCTATGATGATCATGAGATCGAGTCCTTAAGCCCATGGCCATGGCAGTTGTTGGTGCAGAATTTGGCTGATGCTGGATTATACTAGAACTGGAGAAGACTAGGTCACCACTGGTGACCTGCAAAACAACGTTCTGGTCGGAGTTGGGGGTGGTTGCTCTGACAAGATCCTCTAACGATCAAGTCAGCTTTTTTGGCCAACAAAAATGGAGTGCTCAAAAATAGAATTTTTTAGCTTAGAGAGGAAACGTATCTATAGGCTCCCTTATATAGGTAGAGCCTAAAATAAACTAATGGTGATAGCCGTAACTGCTTGGTAGTGGATCATTTGGGGCCACGTGGAGTTTGTTACGAAGCATAGTATCTGTTATCATGACATGCCAGCTTGTTGAGATTTGATAGCTGAAGTTTGGACGTCTCCGAGATTGCCTAGATGTTGATTAATATTTGCTATATCAAGAATTAGTGCCGAGGTCCTTCTATGGATAAAGTGAAATTTGACTGAAAGGAGTCCGTTGGGCTACTGGAGGGAGTGCAGAAGGAGTTTAACTAAAGGGGTCCAGTTGGACGGAGTTCGATGGGAAGAGGTCCAACTAGAGGGAGTCCGGTGGGAAGAGGTCCAGCTGGTGGGAGTTCGATTAGAGTTCGGCTCGAAGATACTCGATTGGAGAAGTTCGGCTTGAAGAAGTTCAATTGGAGAAGTTCGGCTTGAAGAAGTCTGGCTTGTCCTAGGGATAGACACTAAGCCAAACTTCAGCAGAAGCGGGTTTAACCCTAACACTAGTCCTCTAACTCCTGAGCTCAAAAGTTAAACGAAGGGAGTATAAAGAGGTGACTGCCAAAGTTTTTTTTTGGGTTCTACGCTTTTTGGATGGAGAGACTTGGCATTTGTTATACTAGTGTCGAAACTTCTCAAATATGAGATGACCTGAAAGGATGATTTTTTAAAACTTCCACTAAAACTCCGTCCTAGATATGGCATAATTAAAGCTCTGCCAGCCGTCGATCGCCTACCATGATGAGCAGGACACGCATCAACCGCATGTCGGCTGGAGACGTCCTACCATCATAACCATCTTGAACTCTGAGGGATATTTAAATTCATCTTTTTCTCCTAGGAGCCTTATTTCTCTTTGAGCTCTTCTCTTTCTTCCTTAGGTGTCCTTCTTCCTGCCTGAAAGTTCGTCAATTATCATCTCTATTTCTTCCACCTGCAAGTGCTTTCCTGCTCGATTTTCACCATGCTCATCATCTCACTGCTCTGCTTAACCAATCTAGGTTAGTTTCCTAACCTTGCCTTAGATTATTTTAGTGTTTCTTGTGTCTCATTCTTTTGGTTTTTTCAAGAAGATTTCACTCCTTATTTCTTGATTTTTTGGAGATATTTTTGATGTTTGTTGGATCTGAATGTCTTTGAAAACTTCTCAGTCTGCCTATTCTTGGAATTCATCTAACCCGACCTTCTGAAACCCTGATCCCAAAGATGAGACCAACCTTCAAAGGATGTCCCATCCGACCTTTGCACCGGGCATGATCCCCTGTACCTTAACCCTGGATGACTTTTCGTTAATTAGGATTCAATACGGAGTCCCTCCGAAATATGAACTACAACTCCCCAGGCCCGACGACCGAGCTTGCTCTCCTCCATCCGATCGATTTTGTTTGTACTTAAAAATTGTTTATGCCAGACTAAGACTTTCTCTTCCCCCTTTTATAGTTACACTTTTCAATTTGTTGAACATCTCACCAGCTTCCGTAGTGCCAAACTCCTTTAGGTTTGTGATTGGGTTTCTTTTCCTTTGCCACCTGGCTGAAGTCCGCTCGATCATTTTTCTTTTCAGAAATTATTATATCTTTAAATGCCGTCCTTCTATAAAGGACTGATGGTACTTTTTTCTCCAGTTTGGCAAAAGGGGGTTACTAAAAGGTATCCGTTCTTCCATCCATAATTGAAAGGAGAGGTACTTCTTCATGCGTTGCCCGACCTTGCTGCTAGTGCTTCCTCCTTGGGGCCTAGTTAGAAAGTCAGTCTGTCGAGCATCTAGTTTAGATAGAGGCAACCTTGACTCTACCAATAAACATAAGACCTATCGGGCCCCTCTCCTTTCCGAACTTCTAAAGGAACATACTCTTTTCAATGTGGGCTTGAGTCCCCTTAATCCTACGGGTACATTTTTTTAATTTATAATTTTTTTTAAAGTTTTGTGTACATAAGTCACTAACTGTGATTCCTTCTTTATTGCAGAGATGGACACCTAGGCAGTTGACATACTTGCCAAGGGGGTTCAGGCTTGGAAGAGAAAAGGGAAGGCATTGGGCAAAAACTCAAAGAAGGTAAAGTTTGATGTTCTGGGCTCTACGACCCCCACCACCTTCATCAAGGTCTCCGAAGCTGCCGAGGACATCGAAGTCATCCCCACTACCAACATCGGCACTGTTGATGGAGGCATGGTCCATGCCTCCATCAACCTTAAGCTCCCCAACTGAAGACCCAACTATGCAGCCTCCCGCCAAAAGGGAAGAAGGGGAGAAGAAAAGATGAAGGGGAGAAGAAAAGGGGAAGAAGGTCATCGCGAAGGTGCTCTGCAAGACGTGTGCTGGTGGGTCCAATGACGATAGTGATAATTTGAGTGAAGACCCCTTTGACAACTTGGAGCTCTTCCAGGACCTAACTGACAAGTTTGCTATGCCCGAGGTGGTAGACTAGATGGCCAACCTCGACCATACGCAGCTCATCTAGAATTTCTTTGGGACCTTCCTTAAGATAATTGCCTTATCATTTTTTTTTTTGTCATGCATAACACTACTCATTTTCTGTAGTCGGATCATCAAATACTCATGCATATTAAAATGGTGAACCATTTGAGGTTAGAGGCATTGAAGGCTCAGGAAGATCTTCAAGCCAAGGTTGACCGCCTCCAGGAGAAGACCGCCGAGTTTAACCATCTTTTAAAAGAGAAGGCGGTCGAGGTCAAAGGTCTTTAGGAGGTGCTCAAAAATGAAGAACTCACCTTGGTTGGATTGAAGGCCGCTTTGGCCCTGATGGAGGAGAGGAGGAAGAAGTTTGAGGTTAAGATCATCGAGCTGAAGGACCAAACTTCAAGATAGATCTCAAAGGCGAAGATTCAGGCAGTGGTGGAGTTCAAGATTTCTTCTGAAATGAGAGATTTGAATGTTGCATTTAGCCAAGAGGCCTTCTAGAAGGGATACAAACTCTATGAGGATCGAGTGGCTGCTAAGTTTCCTAAGATCGATCTCAGTTTCTTATACGAGAAAGTTTCTAATGAAGAGATGGGACTGTCCACTACCATGGCCGGCCCTTCTCCAACCGAAGTTGTCCTTGAGCCCTCTGAACCTACCGTTGAGGTGCCCGGACCCACACCGGAGCTAGAGGAGGTAGAGAACACTCCAACCTCATCTACTGCTATTCCTTCCGAGGTCTAAAATTTTAAATAGTTATACCTTTCTTTTTTCTTTTTTCTTTTTGATGTATTTTCAAATATTCTGAGAAATGAAAATGAGTTTTCTTCTCCTTATACTTGTGCTATGATGAATGTTGTTAAGAACCCTTCTAGTGACTGAAGTCAAGGCTAGTCATCTCCAATCGATGTTGAGCTACTATCTGAAGGTATCCATCTAAGATCTATAGTCAAAAGTTTCAAGAGAAAAATCCATCATCTAAAGAAGAAGTTGAAGTAGATGGATGATGAGCTTCAGAGATCCAAAAAAAGTGCTTTGAAGGCGATGACTGAAGTCACTCACCTTCACAAGTTACATGTGAAAGATTTCATGAGCTTCAACATCAAGAATGGTAACTTTGAGAGAGAGTTGGCCGAACTTAAGAAAAATGCCAGTGATAAGTTCAGGCGTTAACTATAAAGGTCAGCTCCATGGAAGTTGAGCTCAAGATAGCGAAAAAAAAAAATTCATCTATTGGACAAGAGTTCACCATGGTATTCCGACATGGCCCAGTATGAATGAAATTGGTCTCAGAGATTTTCTACACTCTAGAAGCAGTTGCGTAATGTCGAGCTTGCCTATGATACCTACCAGTTGGATTGATGTGGGAGGATATCCTTGCTGAAGCAGAAGCTCCGCAATGCTAATAGCGAGGTGGTCCAGCTTCAACAGTAGCTCGTTGATAGTTATCAATCTGGTACATGTAGGAAGTCGGAGGAGATTGCCTCCCTGAAGTGGATTGTGCATGAACTCTCAGAATCGATCAAGATGGAGAAGGTCGAAGTTCAATGGCTGAAGCTTCAGTTGATTTACGAATAATAGACTATCAAGGATGCTGAAGCTGAATCAGAAATTCTAAGAAAAAGACACAGGTGTCAGAAGAAAACTACCGATGGACTGATAGGATGTTCCACGATAACTTAATAAGAAAAAAGGAGCTCGAGGAGGATGTCGTCAATCTGAAGGAATCCTTTATGATGGCTAGCAGTCCAAAGTTCGAGGAACCTAATCCATCTAAGGACATCATCATTTTTTTTCTTTTATAATCGATCCTACAGACCCATGTTTTGTAATCAACTTTGATTTTAACGAGATGATATCTTCTCCCATTTTTGCTCTGTGTGGGTTGGATGTTTGTCGATGGCTCTGCTTTTCTCTCTTCTCCTTCTCTTTTGACTCTTTATTTTTTTTGAAAACATGGTTATTGAGGATGCTTAATCGGAGATCTTCTCTCATGCCTAGATGAGGTTCTCTTCCTATTCTTGAAACAGCTAGTCTTTATTCTTTTTAGGATGAGGTCTTTCTCATGTTCTCAACAAGACCATTGGGATCCAAAAGGGGAATTGAAGAGGCCTTTCTTCTCCTTCTATCTTAAATAATCGGAGATCTTCATCCATGTCTAGATGAGGTCCTCCTTCTATTCCTGACATGGTTAGGCTTTTCTCATGTTAGGATGAGGTTCTATTCCTATTCCTAGCAAGACAGTAGGGGCACGAAAGGGCTATTAAAAGGACCCCTCTCATCCTCCGATCTTAAACAATTAGTGGTCTTCATCTGTATCAAGACGAGATCCTCCTCCTGTTTCTAATATGGTTAAGTTTTGCTCATGTTAGGATGAGGTTCTCCTCCTATTCCTAATAGGATAGTAGGGGCATGAAAGGACTGTTGAAGGAGCCTCTTCCCTCCTCTTATCTTAAATAATTGGAGGTCTTCATCCATGTCAGGAAGAGAGCGTCCTCCTATTTCTGATATGGTTAGGCTTTGCTCATGTTAGGATGAGGTTCTCCTCCTATTCCTAACAGGACAGTAGGGGCACGAAAGGGCTGTTTAAGGGGCCTCTCTCCTCCTTCCTTCTTAAATAATTAGTGGTCTTCATTTGTGTCAGGATGAGGTTCTCCTTCTGTTCCTGATATGGTTAGACTTTGCTCATGTAAGGATGAGGTTCTCCTCCTATTTCTAACAGGATAGTAGGGGTACGAAAGGGCCATTCAAAGGGCCTCTTCTCTCTTCTAGTCTTAAACAACTAGATGTCTTTATCCATGTCAGGATGAGGTCCTCCTCCTGTTCCTGACATGGTTAGACATTATTTATAGGTGAAGTTCAGTTGAGTCATTTCCAATCATTATATGATTTTGCGCCAGAAAATGAAATTATTAAAATAAAAAAGTTTTATTAAGATGAAATTACTGATAGTACATTCATAGATTTTTCAAATTTTAAGGTTGAGAAAGATCAGCTCCTCCAAGCTCTTTTAAATAGTAAGTCCCGAGCCGCACAACCTCCTTGACTTCATATGGACCTTCCCAATTTGGGACGAGCTTTTCTTGATTTTGAGATTATGAAATAGCTGCTCGTCAAAGTACCAAGTCTCCCACTTTGAATATCTTGCCCCTGACTTTGGAGTTATAATAAAGAGCTACTTTTTGCTTGTAGGCCACCATCCAAACTTGAGCTTCTTTCCATCTTTCCTCTAATAAGTTGAGGTTAGCCCTAAGATCCTGCGCATTGCATTGTTCGTCGAATGCCATGACTCATGCTGATGGAAGTTTGAGTTCTATTGGGATCATCACTTCTGTTTTAAAGGACAAGGCAAATGAAGACTCCCTAGTTGGTAGCCTTTTGATAGTTTGGTATACCCAAAGCATATGATAGAGTTCGTCCATCCAAGTCTTCTTCGCTTTCTCTTGTCTTGCTTTGATACTTTATAGTAGGGTTCAATTGGTTACCTTAGCCTCATCGTTAGCCGACGGGTGTGCTACTGATGTAAAATTATGGGCAATATTTAGATCTAAGAACTCGATAAATTTTGTCCCGGCAAACTAGTGCTCGTTATCTATTATAAGGAACCAATGTAGACCAAATCTGCACACAATTGACTTCTAGATGAAGTTCTATACTTCAGCATCGATGATTTTTGCCAAAGGTTCGGCTTCAACACCTTTTGTGAAGTAATCGATTGTCACCAATAGAAACTTTCACTATCCAGACACCATAGAAAAGGGTCCAAGTATGTCCATCCCCCACTATGCAAATGATCATGTGGCACTTAAGAATGTTAGCTCAGAAGCTGGCTATCTTTGAATATTTGCATTCTTTTGACATCGATCACATTTCCTGACATATTCTGTAGAATCTTGATGCATGGTTGGCTAGTAGTAGCCTTATCAAAGCAGTTTGTGTGATACGGATCTAGCCCCTAAGTGATTTCTATAGATTTCATCATGCACTTTCCAAAATGCAAAATTAGCCTCTAAAGATCGGAGATATCTCAAGAGCGGCAAAGAATACGATCTTTTATATAGCTTGCCATCATATAGAACATATTGGGAGGCCTGGTTTCTTAATTTTCGAGCTTCTTTTGAATCATGCAGGAGAATCCTATCTTTGAGATAGGCCACTAGAGGTCTATCTAACTAGGCTCATGGTCAACCTGCATCATAGATTTTTGCTCCCCCAGGCATGGGTGTTTCAAAATTTCGAAAAAGAATTTCTTTGCTAATTCGCTTGGGGCGAGTGTAGCTAATTTGGAGAGAAGGTCGGCTCTAGTATTTTTTGCTCTTAAGATCTGTTGAATATTAAAGCTATCGAAGGTCGGGGTCAGACTCCTTATCCTTTTTAGGTATTTCATCATACTTTCCTTTCGAACTTCGTAATTGCCATTGACTTGTCCCATGACCAATTGAGAATCACTGTAGACTTGAAGCCAATCCACCTCTAGTTCTTTGGCTATTCTTAACCCCATGATCAGTGCTTTGTACTCAGCCCCATTATTTATTATAGGAAATTTGAAATGTAGCACATACTCTATAATGATTCCTTCTGGATTGACCAAAATTAGACCTGTGCCTGCACCGAGGCGTTGAACGAGCCATCCATGTATAGGGCCCAAAAACCATCAGGGATGTTTACTTTCTCTTTAGGGGAGCTTGACTATAACCATGAAATTCCCATTTCATTTTGTTCATGTTTGGGTTCGTTCGGGATGGTGCATTCCACTATAAAGTGTACCAATATTTAGACTTTAATTGATGGCCGATGTTGGCAATTGATGTCAAACTCTGTAAGCTTAATCATCTATTTTGCTATTCTTTCAAAGAAGTTTGTTCGATTGAGAATTGCCTTGATTGGCTGATCAATAAGGAGCATTATAGTATGCCCCTGGAAATAAGGTTGGAGCCTTCGTGCTGCAATCAACAAAGCATAGGTTAGCTTTTCTAACTTGGAGTACCTGATCTCAGCATCCCTCAAGACTCGGCATATATAGTAGATCGGCCACTGCACTTTTGCCTGTTCTTTAACTAAGATTGCCACAAGGGCCATCAGATATAGAAATAATTCTTCTCCATATTTGAGTTTTGCCAGCAGAGGAGGTGAGGCAAGGTAGTTCTTTAATTCTTCAAATGCCTATTGATGTTAAATGGTCCAACAGAAGTTTTTTGGCTGTTTAAGAACTTGGAAGAAAGGCATGCATTGCTCAACCGACTTCGAGACAAAGTGATTCAGAGCCACTACTTTTCTTATTATGCGCTAAACTTTCTTTATTGACTTTGGAGCAGTCATTTCTTGAATGGCTCGAATCTTCTCTGGTTTCATCTCAATTTCGTGCCTTGATACTATGAACCCCAGGAACTTTCTTGAAGTCATGCCAAAGGCACACTTAGTAGGGTTCAACTATTAGGAATATGTCCCAAAGCCAATCGTTAGTCTGTTGACAGTTGTGCTACTTGTTGTACTTATATATAAATTATCAAATAGTAAAAGTTATTTTGATATTTTTCATCATAAATTCTGTTGTCTTCTAATGAACTCTTGTGTTATGATGAAATTCTTAGGACTATCTAGATTTGATAAAGGAGGATTTGTCATTTAGTCCTTAAATTTTATGACCAAAAGATACGTTGTTACTTAAGACGACAATGTTTATCGAGTATAGATCGTTGTATGCCATATAAGTTCGTTGTTCTCATAACCAAGAAGTGTTGAGACACTGGCATGGCATATAGGTGAGATGTATGGGTACATCTGCACTGAACGTGACCAACTTTGGAGCTCTTCTTCTATCAAGATTAGCCCTGAAGGATATGGATATAAGTGTCCCTTAGACCTGAGACCACTATGGTAATTTGCAAGCAACTCACTATACTTAGGTATCGGACTACTTGAATTTCTAATTCAGTGATGGAAGGCTACTGGGTGCAGTCAAGTACTTGGCTTGTCGGTGTGTGAGTCAAGATGGGATTGATCGCTCCAAGTATTAGAGCAAGTGCATCACTGTATTTCAATTTAGCAAATCCTCAGTCGGGGTAGTCCATATGATGGATGCTAAATTTTGAAATACACTATGGATGAATTTTAGGATTGATGGTAAACCCTAAATCATCCTTTGAGCATCGAGGTCAAGGGGATGAATTATACGATAACCATATTCCATAAGTTCGCCATTGTTGTGTTGTGATTTTTTGATCTATCCGAACATCAGGTATTATTGCTAGATGGTCACATTGATTGGTATAGAAAATTAATTTCTATGCTACCAACTTAGGATTCAAACCTATGGGGTCACACACGTAAGGAGTTCCTACTTGATTTGATGGCTGATCATGAGTCTTGATGACCTAGGACACTATAGTCAAGAGTTCCACTGAACTGGGACTCTAAGTCCTACTCGTCTAAGACTCTTTGATCAGGAGTTCCACTGGTCCGAGACTCTAAGATCATGAGTTTCATTCGTTTGGGACATCGAGTTCAAGAGTCCCACTGGATTGGAACTCTTCAAGAGTTTCATGTTGATGGGACTTTGCTGCACGATAGCCCAACCAATTTGGACTTAGATATTTTTAGAGGATTAATTAGCAATTCAATTATTGATTAGCTTAATTTGATTGAGTGATGAGGATTTGATCTAATCTGATTAAATTTGATTTGATTGGATTTGTCCCGATCAGGTCGTGAGATGACCTAATCGCTATGGATGTTTTGACCCAGATTTGATCAGGACTTGGACCAAATTAATTTCTAATTTGATTAGAATTTTATTGTATTAGGCCAAGCCTAATTTGGTTGGGTTTAACCTTCTCTAATTGGATCTAGATTAATTGGTTTGGTTGAAACCAATTAGGACCAAGTCAAATAAAGTTTGAATTCAAACTCTCCCATGCGCCTGCCATTTTTGAATTTTCCACCCTTGTTTCATGCCCAAAATTTTTGTACATCACTTTTCTCTTGCCCAAAAGGTTTTTGCACCCCCTCTCTTATTTGCTTTTGACCTAGTCCTAGGGTTGGACTGGTTCAAAGTAAGTTAAGTTTTGAATTTAACTCGGTTTGTTAGAGGTTGGAACCAATCCAACCTTATCTACTTCCCATGCCCACCCTTTTGTTTGTTGAATATTTTTTAGAGAAATCAAAATGTGCACACATAGAAGAAGATTGCTTCTACATGCTAAACACATGGGAGGGTGTGCTGGATAAGGATAAGAGGCTCACTTGATTTTTGAAATCAAGTGAGTGGTTAAAACCTCCGAACCACTCGACCCTTTTCTCTTTCCATGCACTTTTCCCATGATATGCACATCAATAAATTATGAGAACTTTTGTGTATGCACCAGAAGGGATCAAAATTACATGGTAATAATTTAGAGTGATTGGGCATTAGTTTTGGGCAAAAAAAATCTTAGACTGAAGGTGAGCAAGGTCCTATAGCACTTTACTTTTTCCTCATGCCTCTCTTCTCTTCTGATTTTCATCTCTAAGGATACCCAATTTTTATATATGACCAAAATAGAGTTTATAGATCTAAAAGTACACTTTCCATAAAAACTTATTTTATAAAAAAACTCGACATAGAGAGGGTGTGATAGGATTTCTAGTGTGTTAGGATTTTTGAGCCGAGTGAAACCCTAATTTTGGGAATCTTGGTTCAGGTGGAGAGATCGAGTGCTGTGAGCTTCGGATCACCACCAAATTTGAAACAATTCTTCATCATCCTCTAATACTTTTGTTCTAATTTTTTGGAGTATCTAAGAAATCAAAAAGTATATAATCGATCAGATCGATCGTGATCAGCCGTTGAAGACCCCGATGAGCAGCTAGCACTCCTATGGAGCTGGTCGGGACTAGGAGCTCTGTGTGGACCATCTGTAGATCATGAAGACTAGGAGCTGGTCTGGACTAGGAGCTCCGTGTGGCTATAGTGTAATACCATAACTTCTTTTGGTGGATTTAGATCATGAAGACTAGCTGTCCGCAAAAAGATATCAAGTTCTGAACTCGTATCGATCAGCAGATTCGATTTGCTGATTGAATGCATTTTATTTTTCTATCACATATTAGCATGTTTAGATATTGAGTAGGATTTATTTGATATGATCAATGTGTACATAGTATTAACTTTAGATTAATATTTACTTTCGCTATTATTTTATTCAAAAAAGTTTCAAAAATGCATGCTTAAACCCTGTGCGATTTTCTTCATCAACTTCATCTTATATTTTCGGAGGGCACTGAAGGTCTCTTCAAGGTCGGCAATGTGATTTGCTAAAGATCTACTCTTTACCAACATGTCATCCACATAGATCTCCATGTTATGACTGATCTACTCCTTGAATATCTTGTTAACCAAGCACTGTTAAGTTGCACTTGCATTTTTTAGCCCAAAAGGCATGATCCTATAACAATAGGAACCATGGTTAGTTATAAAAGTGGTTTTCTCCTCATCCTCTAGTGCCATCTAGATTTGATTATAGCCAGAAAAGGCATCCATTAAAATGAGGAGTTCATGGCTTGAAGTTGCATCCACCAGTTGATCAATTCTAGGCAAGGGATAGCTATCATTTGGATAGGCTTTGTTCAACTTCTTAAAGTCTATGCACATTCTCCATTTTCTATTTGCCTTCTTGACAAGGACCATGTTGGAGACCTAATCTAGATAATTGACTTTCCATATGAACTTGACTTTGAGGAGCTTGTCGACTTTTTCTGCTAATGCCTTCTATCTCTCTGGGGCATAGCTAGGCATCTTTTCTTTCACTGGTCAATGTTTGGGATCAATAGTCAAACAATGTTCCATAACTTCAGCATCAATTTCAAGCATGTCCAAGAGGATCAAAGCAAAAACATCTGCATTTCTCTATTGAAATCTAACGATTTGCTCACATACCTCCTCCCCCAGATTGGAGCCAATCTGCACCTTGTGCTCCTTATTGCCATCAATCAAAGGGACTGAAACAAGATATTCCATGGGTTCTCCATAATTTTTAGTAAGGTCATCATGGACATCCAGCCCGTCAATCGGGCAAGGGTCCGATTGCTCACCCTTTTGCAAAGCGATTGACTAGCAATGTCTTGCTAAGTCTTGATCTTCTCTGACCTCCGTAATTCTATAACTCATTGGAAACTTTAGCTTTAAATACTAGGTTGACACTACCGTCTGAAGTGCATTTAGATCGGATCAGCCAAGAATTGTATTGTAGGCAGATGGAGCTTTTACTATCAAAAAATCAACTTGTGCCCTGGACTATCTCGGATATCGTCCAGTAGTCACAGTTAGTGTTATTATTCCTTCTACTAGCACAACATCGCTAGTGAAGCCTACTAATAGAGTACTCATTATGAGTATTTGTGGTGCTTCCAAACTTTGGGAGGCCATGGAAGGAGTCAGGGTGTTGGCTCCAAAGATTCTAGGGGTTTGGTTGGTGCTTTGGAGACCTGGGACACAAGGTGAAGCAAGAAACAAAAGTTGGAGAATCAAGACTGTAGAAAGGAGATTTTCTGCAGGTTAGCCAGCTCAGTCCAAAATTGGAACGACTTAGTGCACAGGCAAAATAGAGAGTTGCGCATTCGAAACTACTGGCATGGCATAGGACTGGGATGACTAAGTTTCAGATTGAGTCAACCCAATGGAACTTAGCTAGCTCAATGCTGAGACTGAGCTAGCTCAGTGCACGAGCAGAGTTATGCGAGGATCTATTTTGGACTAGGGTCTGAGTTGATCCTAGGGTTCTTAAGGCCTAGTTTGAGAGGTCATAAGATGACTAATTCATGTGTGGATTGGATCTAGATCCAGAGGATGAGAGCATGGGAGACATAAGTGTACATGGGCTCAATGAGTGCTTTCATGTATTGGATTAGCCGGTGAGTTTTTTGGTTGAGCCTAATGGCTATGTATAAATACATTGGATGTATTAGGATTTTCATGGTTGGAATCAATACAGGTCTTTTCTCCCTCAACTCTCTTCTTCTCTTCTCTCTAGAGTTGCCACCCTAGGGATCTTGAAGAAGGCCTAGAGAAGGGGGGCATCTCCCTCAAGCCCAAGGAGGGAGGTGCCCCATCATAGATCCACATGGAGGATCGATGGTGTGCTGCCCATAGAGAATGTCACAGATTCTTTCATATCCGTGCTAAAGATCAGGAGCTTTCGCAACATGGTATCGAGGCTTGTGATGCTAAGGATGATTGACGTTCGAGTGATATCATGGAACATCAATTGGTATCAGGGAGAGGTGATGCTAGTTGGTGTGCTTACATCTAGTATCAGAGCCCGATTGATCATGGAGGAGGAAGAAGATCGATTTTTAGCAGAGATCAGCAGCGAGATTTAGATCAAAAAACTTTCTCCAGGCTTCGTGAGGAAGGGAGAGATCACAGGGCTGCTGTCCACCATCCCTAGTCAAGGTATTTCTCAGATCTACCTATTTGCTGTTACTTGATTTGGATTGATCATGAAGAATAGCGGGTTGAAAAGAGTATTAGAGAAGTTTGATGGAAAGAGAAGTTTCATGATGTGGATGGTAAAGATGGAGAATCTGCTGGTTCAGATGATGCTGGATTTAGCCTTAGAGGATAGGCCGGGGGAGATGATAGACAAAGAGTTGGTGTCCTTAGAGAAAAGGGCATGTGCCATAATTAGGGCTTATTTGGCGAATGAGGTTTTGTATGGTGTGTTGGAAGACAGAACACCCAAGGGATTATGGTCGAAGTTATAGTAGTTGTATATGGGAAAAAACATGTGCAACAAGTTGATGCTGAAGAAGCAACTGTATAGCCTTCTGATGCAGGAGGGTGAGGATGTTGCGGGGCATATTCAGCGGTTCGACCGAATGAGCATGGACTCGCTCAATATAGGGGTGGATTTAGAAGAGGAGGACAAGAGTCTATTGTTGTTGTGTTTGCTATCTAGGAGCTTCGATCCATTGGTGACAACTTTGCTATATGGTAAGGAGACACTGGTGTACGAGAAGATCATATTGGTGCTCAGGTCTAATGAGCAGCGGGAATGGATGACGAAGAGAGAGGTCTTCCGTGAGAGTCTTGTGGTTTCAGAGAAGTACAAGAAAGAAAAGAAGAAGGGCAAATAGAGGGACAGCAAGGGATCCAAGAGATACTTCAAGTGTGAAGAAATAGGGCACTTTAAGCGGGAGTGTCCGCTTTGGAAGAAGTGCAAGAAAGGAGAAAGCTTGGATTTCATCAGTACAGTCGCTGAAAGTGAAGATTCGGATGAAATCTTGATGATCTTGGAGGAGCCCACAGGGTGCGATTTATCTGAGAGAATTTTGGATAGGTCTGTAGAGTGTAAAAATTTGAAGGAGTAGTGATGGTGGTCGAGGTACAACGGCAGGCCCAACAATGCAGTGTTGGATGGTTGGCCTCGAGAGACTCTAATAAGTATCATAAATTTATCAATAAAAATATTAATATATCAATTAATTTATATTAACTTTTAAGAATTAATGATAATTTATATATAATTTTTAAGAAATTAATATTTTTATTAATTAATAAATTAATTAAAAATAATAAAAATTAGAAAATAAAATTTTATTATCAATGGAAAGTACACATTTTTTTGGTCACAATGAAATAAGTTTTACGCAAAATAGAGCTAAAACAAAGAAGATAAGAATTTCTAAAGGAATAAAATAAATAAAAATTAAATAAAAAAAAAATGGCTCAGTCGGCTCCGCAAGCCAAGCCATCAAGCCAAGCCAAGCCGTTAAAGCCGACTCAGCCATAGAAGCCGCTAGTCGGTCCATAATCTAAGCGTGGACTGCCAAATTAGCAAAAATTGGTGAATCACAGAGCGACACGTGGTGGACCTAGACCATTAAAGGGTTCACTGAAAATCTATCATGGCTTATAGGGCATTTTTGACTTTTCACTTGATGATCGAAGGTGCTAATTGGTTGCGGCGTACGGTGCAGCACGTCCCCACGGTCCATAGGAATAGTAAAGGCATGATCAGATGGATCTGGTTGATTGCAGTTAAGATCGGATGGTGGTGGTTATTTCCAGGTTTAATTTGAATTCCATTACCCAGAAAACTAGCTGACGAAGATCCAACGGTCAAGGAAGCTCCCAACTTGATTAAAACTTCCAAAACTTGATCCAACAGCCAGATCTTCTCCTGATTAACTCAATCGAATGGCCAAAATTTAATCCATCCTGATTTGAGCCGATAAGCAGCCGATTTTGATGATTTTTTGTCCCTTGGATTCCTATCAATGGCCAGATTTCATCCAGAGCAATAGAATTCATCTAAAACTCCTTTTAATCCAATTTTCACTCAAATTTCTCCAAATTTTGATGATGAAAGAGCTCCTTAGTCACACATTGTCTAGAAGAAAACTCTCCAGTCCTCCTAGCTATATAAATACAACCCCAGACCTCCAGAGTTCATTATCTACGGTCAAGGTGAACTTTGGTATAGGGCGAAGCCAGGCTCTGGGTTAATGGCTGCTTCAAGGCAACTGGTGCTGAGAGAAAAAGCTGGGCTTCTACACCATCTTTCCACCAATGTCGATCTAAGATCAGAGATCAGGCTATTTTATTTTATTTTATTTTATTTTTTAAAATCTTATGTATTTAAATTTTAAAATTTTAATTAATGTAAATTTTATTTTTTGCACTTTGATTTTAGCTTATTATTTTTATTACAATTTAATTTCTATACTTTAATTATTGTTCTTTATTTTACTGCAAGTAGATGCTAAGATCTAATTAGTATATCTTAGTACCATGTTTACTTTTCTATATAATTTAATTTGTACTTCATAATTTTAATTTTTAATTTCTGACTTTAAATTCTATTTTCAAATCTCTTTCTTTTCTTTTAAAAAAATTAAAGATTTTAAATCTAAAAAGACTACCTTCCATGTGGATTCGATCCGACTCACTGCTATCTATGCATTTCTAATTATTTTAAGAAGTTGGATTAGACTGATAAATACGGTGTCTTAACGACAGCATCACGATCTTATCAAGTTTTTGGCGCCGTTGTCAGAAAAGGCATGGACATTAAATTTTTGATTTCTTTGACTTTTTTGTAAGTAAGTTATAAATAAAATTTTTATTTTCTTATAAATATTACTTGCTAATTTTTTTTATTTTATGGAAAAAGAGATTAAAGAACAAAAAGAATCAGGGCAAGGAACAAATCATTCTATTTTGCTTGGTGAGATCAATCCTAACCCTAGTCCTCTTTCCTTTTTATTTATTTATTTATTTATTTATTTTTAAATTAATTTAAAAAATATTCATTTAAACCTAATTAAAAGTCTCATGATAAGATTAGGAACCCTAACTATTTAGAGCATGCATCATATTATTTTTATTTTTTTTGGTGATTACTGGAGATAAGGTAAGCCTTTCAGAATTCAATTAGTTGCATACATCTAGTCTAAATTGCATAGAACCCTTTGATTGAAATTTTTTTTTGCATATCGTATTAAATCAAGTTAAGGGCAACACCCAATTAAACAACATAAGATGGAGATTTGATCACGCTTGCTTGGCCCACAAACGACCAACCAGCATCCTGCATTGACCTAAGCTTTTAATTTTAAAATCAATTAGACATCAGCCATAAAAACTTAAGCTCAATAGGAGAAGAAATCCTAAGAGTTGAACCAGGTTAGGGATAGTCAATTTGATTAGTATCTAGAAAAATGGTTCAAAAACGATTGAGCTCGAAGAGAGGTAGTTTCTAATTAGTTTCATTCGCTTACCTGGCTAAGTACAATTGGTGTCTAAGGAAAGCAACGAAAGGACTCCCACCGATCTTACACTTATCTATCCAGTTGATTGGCTGATCTTATACTTGGAGGGCTTGAAAGTGACCTTGGCAGTTAGGAGCTATCTAGATCTAGGATAACCAAGTCAGGATTGATTTATCAACTTGATTGCTAACCAACATCAAACCTAATTAAACCTAATTCTTCTCTCTCTTCTTAGTTCTAGGATTCCTTAGGACCTCTTCTTTAGAACTTTTCTTTTTTCTTCTCCTTTCTTCTCTAAAAATAAAATAAAATAAAATAAAATAAAAATTAAATTAAACTAACTAAAAAAAGTATTAAAAATAATAATTAAGTTAAATTAAAATTAAGAAATAAAATAATTAAAAAAATTAATTTTTTAAACCACATGTTAGTGTTGCACTAATGCATGCATGGTAGAAAATTACTTTATTTGATCTAGTTGAACCCAACCATAAAATTAAAAGGCTGAATCATATTAAATCTGATAATCAAATGGTTGATCTAAACCTAATAGTCCAAAAATTAGATAATGTTGACCTTCCTACCCAGAAATTAGATCAACTCCTAATTCTAAGTCAATAATCTCCTGCACAATTCACATCACCTTCTAATTATCAGGAGTTTTAATCTATTTGTGCTAGCCCAACCCATCATGTGAATGAATGTTCAATTGCTGCACAGTTTTCATATTTTATCCAAGAACAAATCCAAGCTGCTCAAGATTACTCCAAATTGATTAATGATCCATTTTCAAATTCATATAATCCAAATTGGAGCAACCACCATAATTTTTCTTGGACATCCCAACAGACTCAGGCTCAGACCCAAATTTCATCTATCCAAAACTATCAAAATAGGCTCCAATACCAAAACTATGCCTATAATAATAGTTAGCCTAGTCAGTTTATCCAGCCATCATATAATAATCAGCCCTCTTACCCACCTCCTAAATTGACCAATCTAACTGACGATAGATTTAACCAACTTCAATAATTGATTCTGACTCAACAGTAATCTATTGCCAAGCTAGAAGCTCAAATAGGATAATTAGTTGAGTCTAACATAAGAAGAGAACTAGATCAACTACCGAGCTTACCAATTTCAAACAATCCACCTAATGTCCACCAACTACCTGGACCAAGTTATCAATTTAATATCTCACTTAAGAATCCCCAACTTGAGAATGCCAAAGTAATTTCTGAACTTAAAAGCTATATGATTCTTATGGATCCATGCCAAGACCAGGTGAGAGAGGCAAGTACTGATGCTAGCCAAAATAAAAATTTAGAGAAATTGGTTGGTACTGAGACTAACCACATTGAAGAATCTGAGCTAGAAATTAGTATTGAAGCTAGTTCCAATTTAAATGAGATAGAAAAAGGGAAAAAGAGAATAGATGATTTACCCAAGACTTATAAACCTAATGTCCTATTCCCTTTAACCCTAGAAGCTGGTTCTTTTTACAAAAATCAAGACGTATATAATGAAGAGTAAATGGAGTTATTTAAATAAGATCATATTAATTTATCTCTAGAATTAAAATCATCTTTAGTCATCATTCCAGCACCTATTGAATCAAACTTAACTTCTAATACAAAAACTCAATTCATGAGCATTTTAGAAGAATAAATAGGAGAAATTCTTAATAAACATGGATTTGAGAATGGGGTCATAAATTATGTCCCTAAAATTGACAATAATTATATCAATAATGAGATTATAAATTAACTTTTTGAGATTGGCAATCCAAAACCATTGAAATTTGTCAATTCAATATTTAACATAGGATAGTAAGCTGCATTATGTCTGACTGAAGACGGTAAACTTAGCGCTTGTTGGGAGGCAACCCAATATTTAGTTTTCTTTTATTTAATTTATTTTTATAGTTTTTCTTTTTTTAGGACAATCTGAATAAGTTGGAGGGAGAGCTCAAATTTTCAAAGACATGTGCTGGATCAAAAATATACTGAGTAAGGTGTATTCTTTCATGTTCTTTATTATATCCTTTATTTTTTTTTCACCATTGAGGATAATGTTGATTAAGTTGGGAGGGAGAAAAATAAAAATTTTAAGTCTTCAAAAAAGTTAGTATTTAGTATTTAGACGCCTGATTATGCTTAAGAATCAAATTAAACTAAGCATTTTTAAAAGAAAGTTGATGCACAGATCAAAGAATCTATGAGATGTTGAGGAATTAAGTATTAAGAAAATTTAATAAAGAATTAAATCTGGAATATAAAATGTTTTTTCTTGGAGCATTTTTAATTTTTTTTACTAGCATCAAAGAAAAGTCTACTTTTTATATGCTTGTGTAGGGTAACTATACGTATCTTCATATAAAAAGTTAAATAAAATATTTTTCATATAAAAAATTAAATAAAATATTTTTTATATAGAAAATTAAATAAAATAATTTTTATGTACTTCTCATTGAGTAATCGAGCCTCTTTGCCTATGCAAGCATTAAGTTTCACGTCAAAAGATGGGAAGTGTAAAGAAGCTCATTGTAAAGCTAGTCTTAACTCATAGCCTATTTGATTCGAGATAGTAAGCCCGAGGGGTATTCTATACCTAGTGCCCTAAAGTCAACTAATTTGAGAGTCATTGGCCCAAGACTCGCTACATAGATTAAATAGAAAGCTTAATAGGTTAAGACACTCAATAGTGGTACAAAGTTAAAAAAAAATATATATTGGTTTTCCACCGAGTAACCGAATTCTATTGCCTAAGTAAGCAATGATATTTCCATCAAAAAGTAGGCAATGTGAAAATAAAAATCAATAAATAAAGGGAGGAAGTAGCAATACACTGGCCTATATGAAATTTTAGACAATTCAAAGATAAAGATAATATAATTTAGAAAAAATTCAAAAAAATTTAATGTTCTTTACTTAATTTTTTTATTGATAAGTATTAATATCCAAATGATATATCTCACTTAAGCTCTACTGAATATCAATGGCCATTTTGAAAACTGCTCAGGTAAAATTTGAAACTCTAAAGTTAAAAGGATTTAAAACTAAATTCTTTCTTTACTCGAGGATGAGCAAAGCTTAAGTTGCGGGGTGTGATAAATATCATAAATTTATCAATAAAAATATTAATTTATTAATTAATTTATATTAATTTTTAAAAACTAAAGATCAATTTACATATAATTTTTAAAAAATTAATATTTTTATTAATTAAAAATTAATTAAAAAATAATAAAAATTAGAAAATAAAATTTTATTATCAATGGAAAGAGCTTATTTTTTTTATCACAACGAAATAAGTTTTGCATAAAGCAGAGCAAAAATGAAGATGATATGAATTTCTAAAGAAATAAAATAAATAAAAATTAAATAAAAAAGAAAAATGGCTCAACCGGCTTCGCAAGCCAAGCCACCAATCCAAGTCAAGTTGTCAAAGCCGACTCAGCTGCAGAAGCTACCAATCGATCCATAATCCAGACGTGGATCGCGAGCTCAGTAGAAATTGACGAATCACAGAGCGACACGTGGCAGACCTAGACCCTTAAAGGATTCACAGAAAATCTATCGTGGCTCATAGGGCATTTTTAACTTTTCACTTGACAATAGGAGGTGCTGATTGATTGCGATGTATGGTGCAGCCAGTCCATGCGGTCGATGGGAATAGTAAAGGGGCGATCGAACGGATCTGGTTGATTATGGTCAAGATCAAATGATGGTGGTTATTTTTAGGCTTGATTTGAATTCCATCAGCGATCTAGCATGATCCAATGGCTAGAAAACTAGCCGATGAAGATCCAATAGTCCAGGAAGCTTCCAACTTGATTAAAACATCCAGAACTTGATACGACGGCCAAATCTTCTCCTGGTTAACTCAATCGGACGACCAGAATTTAATCCGACCTGATTTGAGACGATAAGCATCCGATTTTGATGATTTTTGATCCATTAAATTTCTATCATTGGCCAAATTTCATCCAGAGCAGCAAAATTCATCCAAGACTCTTTTTAGTCCAATTTTCATATAGATTTCTTTATATTTTGATGATGAAAGAGCTCCTTAATCCCATATTGCCTAGAAGAAAACTCTCTAGTCCTCCTAGCTCTATAAATAAGACCCCAGGCCTCTAGAGTTCATTATCTTCGATCAAGGTGAAGCTTTAGTATAGGGTGAAGCCAGGCTCTATGTTAATGGCTACTTCGAGGCAACTGGTGCTGAGAGAAAAAGTTGGACTTCTACACCATCTTTCCACCAATGTCGATCTAAGATCAAAGATCGAGCTATTTTATTTTATTTTATTTCTTCTTTTTAAATTCTATGTATTTAAATTCTAAAATTTTAATTAATGCAAATTTTATTTTTTGCACTTTGATTTTAGTTTTTTATTTTTATTATAATTTAATTTCTATATTTTAATTATTATTCTTTATTTTATTGCAAGTAGATGCTAAGATCCAATTAGTAGATCTTAGTACCAAGTTTACTTTTCTCTATAATTTAATTTTCACATCATAATTTTAATTTTTAATTTTTGACCTCAAATTTTATTTTCAAATCTTTTTCTTTTTCTTTTAAGAAAATCAAAGATTTCAAATCTAAAAACACTACCTTTTCTATGGATTCGATCTGAGTCACTACTATCTATGTATTTTTAATTATTTTAAGAAGTTAGATTCAATTGATAAACACGGTGTCTTAATGACAGCATCACAATCTTATCAGACTCGGAGATAGAGTCAGCTTCTATGGCATCAGGGAGACTTTAGCTCTAGGTGGAGCACCAAGCAGAGTTGGCTTCATGGGTGGAGGAAGCTATGACATGGATTTAGAGTAAAGAGATGCAGAGGGAGGACCTATATTCGAGCGCCAATGTTAGGGCTGTACAGATCTAGATGGAGAGAATTATGTAGGGAGAAAGGAGTGGCTCTAAGGGGATAGTGTTAGGTAGAGCATCAGGATATATGGCGAGTGCTGGTAAAGGAATGTTGCATGATCTTTAGGGAAGTGTAGAATAAGTGATGCAGCTGCCAAGCAGAAGGGTACCTACAACTCCAAAGGTAGTGCAGAGGAACAAGCCAAGAACTTCAACAATGGAGGTGGTCATCCCGAAGGTCTCAAAGGGAGCTCAGCAGCTGAAGAACAATGGTAGTGGCAAAGTGAGCATGAGTGGCTATCAAGACATGCAGGAACAGTGGGATCGTGTAGGAGGATGTTCCCAGGTGTGCCAAACTTGGGCGCACCAAGGTAGGGATTGTTGGTGGTGTGGTGCTTCCAAGCCTTGGGAGGCCACGGGTGGAGCCAGAGTGAGGGCTCCGAGGAGGCTAGGATAGGTGTGGTCCTAGGGCTAGAATAGGAGTTGTCCTATGGTGGAGGTGGTATGTAGCTCTTCACGGGCTTGAGGTTCAGGTATTGAGGGCCTCAAGGGGCTTGGTTGGTGCTTCAAAGATCTGGGACACGAGTGGAGTAGGAAACCAAAGCCGAAGCTTGAAGGCTATAGAAAAAGGATTTTCTGTAGGTTAGCTAGCTCAGTCCAAAATTGGATTGGCTAAGTCTTAGAGCATAGGCAAAATACAGAGCTATGCATTCAGGACTGCTGGCATGATACAGAACTGGGCGGACTCAGTTTCAGGCTGAGCTAACCTAGTGGAACTTAGCTGGCTTAGTGCATGGGCAGAGTAACATAAGAGTCTATTTTGGGCTACCGTATGAGTTGATCCTAGGGGTCTTAAGGCTTGGTTCAAGAGATCTTAAGGGGGCTAATTCATGTATGGGTTGGGTTAGCCTAGGAGAGTATTTGAGCTGGTGTTTATTAGGGTTCATGTGGAAACTCGAGGATAAATAAACCAAGATATTATAATTTTTATAATAAGATTGGAATATAATTGAGCTTTTCTCCCTAACTCTCTTCTCTCTTCTCTCTGGTTCCAATACTAAAAACACTAGCTTCTCTCATCTTCCTTAGATCTTCTTCAGTTTGCTGGATTAACACCCAGGTTCATGCAAGAGTTTAGATCTATGGCTCTGGCTGTAAGCAGCCATAGGAAAAACAGTCATTGGTCCGAGCTGGTTATCAGGTATAGATATTTTAGAGAAAGCATCATAAAATAAGACACTAGTCAAACTTTCGTTATCGATAAGGACGTGGTGTACATCATAGTCTGCAATATTCAAAAAAACTATAACCGCATCATTATGCGGGAACTGAACTCTTTGTGCTTCCTCTTCCGTGAAAGTGGTGAGTTCTTCAATCCTTCATCTTTTAGCCGATCCATCAGATCCATTGGTCTCCTCCCATCGAAGTCCCCTAAAGATAGTGTTTATGATTCCCAATGGGGGTCGATCTCCAGGCTGTGCCTCCCTCCTTGGTGGTTCTAGTTGCGGTAGTGCTCTTGGATGCTCTTTCCTTGCCTCCGACCGACGTCGTAGGAATTGACCAAGCCAGTCTCGTCTGGTGAGCTCCTCGATCTCGTCTTGAAGCTGAATGCACTCTTTGATATCATGACCGTGGTCATGATAATAGAGACAATACTTGTTAGGATTGCACATGCCAAGATGAGTGCATATCCTCTTAGATCTTGGTAGTTGCTCCTTAATCTCCATTAATACTTGAGTTTTCTGGGCATTGAGGGGGACGTAGTTGTAGAATCTTCTGGGGGGCAAGTTCCATCATGCCCTTCGGTCAGGACTCCTTTGTCAACAAGCTTAGGGAGGAGTCTGGACTCTTCTACACTCAAGAGGGATCGAAAAGTGCGGCCGATCTTCACTCAACTTTTTTTCAAGTGCGGGCTTATTAGATTTATCTGCTTGTTGCTCTCTTGTGGCTTCATTATCCTCGGTGTTGAAGGCCCCTTCTACTCGGTTGTAACCATCCGCCCGAGCCAGCATATTAACAAAATCCCTGAGTTACTTTCTTTTCAGAGAGGATAAAAGATCATTCTTCTGAAGACTATCCTTTAGTACGGCCATGGCAATGGATTGATCCAAATTTTGGACCTCCAGGGCAGCAATGTTGAAGCAATTGATATAAGCTCTGATGGACTTCTCTTTCTTTTGCTTGATGTTGATAAGGAAGTCTGAATCCCATTTGGGATGTCGGCTACTGATAAAATGAGCCATAAATTAATGACTCATTTAATCAAAGGAGAAGATCATACGAAATTTTATAGTCGAGTACCAATTTTTTGCTGCTCCCTTCAAAGTAGATGGGAAGGCTCAATACAAGATGACGTCTGGCACACCACAGAGCAGCATGATGGTCTGAAAGGCCTCTGGGTGATCAACTGGATCAGAGATCCTGTCATTGCTCTCAAATTAAGAGAGCTTGAAGTTTGGTAGAATAAACTCCTGCATGATCTAGGCAGAGAAAGGGGGATCAGTGTAGATGTCATGGTGGTGGATTGGGGTGGCATGACGTTGTTCCTTAATCCATCAGTCCATGTCTTGGAGTTTTTGATTGAGACCATCACCTCGATCATGGATCTCGGAGGGCTTTTGACTATAGATAGGGAAGGTCTCTTACGGAGAGGACTCGTGATCAGAATAGGGATCTTCTTCTATCCCTTTTCCCTTTCAAGGAGTAATGGGTTTGCTGACCTAAGTATTATTTGTTGAAAAATATATTCCAAAGCCAATCGTCAGCCTGTTGATGGTTGAGCTACTTTATATTTGTAATTGAATCATTAATAAATAAAAAATATTTTTGGCATTTTTCATCATAAGTATTCATCTTCTAACGAACTCCATTGTCATGATGAAGTCCTTAGGATTATTTAGCTTTGATAAAAAGAGGATTTATCGATTAGTCCTTAAATTTATTCATGACCAAATGATAGGCTATTAATAAGAACGATAGCATCTATCGAGCATAGGTCACCGTATGCCATATAGGTTGATTATCCTCTTAACCAAGAAGTGTAGAGATACTGATATGGCATATAGGTGAGATGTATTGGTACATCATCATTGAACATGACCAACTTAAGAGCATTCTGCTATCGAAAATATCTCTGATGGAATATAGGTATAAGTATCCCTTTGACCAGAGATCATCTCAATCACCTACAAGCAACTCACTATGCTTTGGTATCGAACTAACTAAATTTCTAATTCAGTAATGGAAGTCTTCAAATTACAGTCAAGTACTTGAGAAGTCAAAGTATGATCAAGATGGGATTGATCACTCCAAGAGTTGGAGAAGAATGTATCACTGTATTTCAATATAACAAACCCTTGGCCAGGATAATCGATCAGATGGATTTGATATTTTGAAATATAATGTGAAAAACCTGATCAAAGTTGATAGTTGAACTTTGAGGTATTCTATGAGCATTTTGGTCTAAGGGATGAATTATATAGAAACTACATCCGTATGGTTTCTAAGGATGTTGTTATATACATTCATCCTATTCGGCCATCGGATACCATTGCTAGATGGTCACTTTGATTGTTATAGAAATCTATTCCTATGCTATCGACCTAGGTTCGAACCTATGAGGTCACACACATTAGAGCTCATGATCTGATCGGATGGTTGATCAACGATTAAGAATCGTTCTAGGGTTAAACAATCAATACGATTGGTGTTTAACCTAATGTAAGTGTTACAGGAGGATAGATTAGCAATTAGATTGCTAATTAGCCTAATTTTATTAATTCAGAGGATTGAGATTAAGTTTAATTAAATATGATTTAATTATATTTAGTTTGGACTTGAATCGATCAAGTCCAATTGACTTATTAGATAAGCCAAGTGCAAGGTAGAACTAGTCCTAGTCTAACTAGGACTCGGATCAACCCAATTTTTTAATTTGATCAAAAAATTAAATTAAAATTAAATTAAAATTAAATTTAAATTAATTTAATTTAATTAAGTCTTTAAATAGATTAGGACCTTATTTAATTAAGTTAGTTTATTCTTAATTTTATTTGGTTGAAAGATCTTGTTTGACCAAGTCAAAATAGGAGTCCTAGTGTGACTAGGACTCCCTAACCTAGCGCCACCTTAGCCCACACCCCCCACATCCATTTTTCTTTATTTTGTGTATGAGATCTCCTCTCCCTGATCATCATGCATGCCCCTCTCTCCCTTCTTTCCTCATAAGGCAATTTGTTGGATGACCAAGTCAAAAGGGGAGTTAGTTTTGCTTTAGGACTCTATGAGATAGAATCCTTGTTGACCAAAACACCTTTTCTTGAGTTCCGCTCCCTCTTTTATTTATTATTCTATTATTCCATGTGAGAAACCTCTTTTTTGTGCACCCTCCCTTTCTGGTCCATGCTAATAATTATGGAGGAGGTGCCCAAGAGTTGGGCGCCCCTTGTCTTGCCCTGTTTGACCTTTCCTTGTCTAGTTTTTGACCTAGACAAGGACTCTACTTTTGTTATCTATTTATTGGATGATTTTTTGGCTAAAAATTTTATGAGATTCAGAGCTTTGGGAGAGATTTTTGGTATGCAAAAATCAGTGGAAGACAGTCCTTGGGCGTAGGGGTTCCATAGGCACCAAAGTAGGTGTCTAGGTGAGAGAAAAGAGAAGAAGAAGAGGGTCTTCCTCTAGGGCTATTTTATTCTTCATCTCTCCTCTTTATTTTGAGTTTTTTCTAAGAGAGCCTTAGATCAAAAAACTCTTCTCTTCCTTCTCATATTTTGGAGAGTCCAAGTTTTGAAGAAAGGAGTATTGGATTGACCATCGAAGAAGGATCAGCATGATACTAGCATGTTGTGCTGATTTCCTGCATCGGACTTCAGATAAAAAATCGTAGGCTCGTATGGATGACACCTAGAGATTGGATGCATGTGCAGCTTGTGACTTCATCCTTAAGCCCTAATCAATAAGTTAGAATGTCTAACTTGCATAGATAATAGATCTAATCTATTGATTTCATACCTGCATTAGATGTAGTGTAGATCTAGGTTGATGTGATCAACCTTTACTTTTTCTTTATGTTTTTAATTTTTGATTTAATATCATGCCTTGATCTTATAATTGATCTGAGATCTAAATATTTACATATTTATTTCAATAAATATTTAACTTATTTAAGTCTTTCGCTGTCTAATCTTGAAAAGGTTTCAAGATCTACCCATGAAATTCTAGATCTAGTTCTTTCAATTGGTATCAAGAGCCTAGGTTCTTATTACATAATTTTTATGCATGTTTATATTATTTAGATTAGATCTAATTTATAATCTAATTATTAAATCTAAAATTAAAAATTTAGATCTCGCAAACTACCATAAGATTGTCCTATTATAAGGATTACCCCTTATAGTGAAAAGATTGTCCTAGTTTGTGATGATCTGACTCTAGTCATAAATTTATTAGATTTGACTTAATTTTATTTATGATTTAATAAATTTAAAATAGTTTTAAATCTAAAAATAAAATATTTTAGATTGCACGGACTGCCATAAGGTTGTCCTGTGGTAAGGTCTATCCATTATAGTGGAAAGGTTATCCTAGTACGTGCTGATCTAAAATATTGATCATAAAATTTTAGATTAGATCCAAAAAATTTTATGATCTAATTAAAAATATTTTAATATAATTTTAATTATCATAAATATATTATATTTGATCTAAGAAGATTTATGATTGATTATTATTAAAATTATTTTAATTACATGTACCTATTTAGATTAGATCTAAAGTAGTTTCATGTTTATTTTACTTGCATATTGATTATGAATCAAACATGCAACTTGGTTGATAGAACCATACTATAAAAATATTTTGCAAATATGAAAATTATTTTTGAAAAACCAAACCTCAACCCTCAGCCCAAAACTTAATTAAGAACTAAGAAGTTATTTGATTAGGTTCTAGGATTGTAAATTGAAGATCCTATGACACGAATCATAACACATTGGGTTAATGGGTTAATGGAGATTAAGTCCATTAATTGGATTAGACCTAAGGTTAGATTAAAGAATAGATTTAATTAGATAATTGACTAAATCTAATCAATTGTTGTGTTAGATTAGATCAAGGATTCTCTAGATTAATTACAATAGTTGTAGTTGGTCAAGTCCATATCTTTAATAAGAACCAAATGGACTTGATTCTTGTATAAGAGGTTTAACTCAAACTATTAGGTTGATTTAATCAAGACTAATTAAATCAGTTGGTGTTTAAGATAAGTTTAGCACATACGATCGATGGTTTTTAATTGGCAGCCTGCTTATCTGGCCATTTTCGATGGTATCTAAGGCAAGCTTGTGTAGACCCTTCCACCGATCTCACTTACTTGACCTTCTTGGTGAGATTGAGTTTTGATTAGATCACTTGATAATTTGAGTTAACCCATGTCAGATAGGTAAATCAGTGTGACTAATTTAGGTGCTCTTAGACTAGCCTATTAGTGGTCTCCCTTAAGCTGACTGGGTGAAGCCAGTAGGAGGATCATAACAAGCTGGTTAATCTGACCTACTCACTTCTATAAATAAATTTTTTAAAATTATTAGCTTCCTAAAATAAAATAGTTATATGATAATTGGATAATAGCCTCCCGTTAAAGTGGATGATAATGGGTCCATCAGTTGGATAATTATTGGAGTCCTAAAGGCCTGGTGCTTATCGGTTGATAGAATTATCATTCATTATAAGATCTCTTGGATACATCATTCTAAATGGTGGTCAGATGGGCCAACCAAAATTGGGCCTGATCATTTATTGGTTGGATGGACCAAGTATGGTCATGTTAATGGTTGGACCTAACTGGATCCTTTTCTGAGAAGGCCAAAGCCAACTGATTAGGGGCTAGGGCAAAATTTAATTACTAGAAGTTGTTTGGAGAAACAATTAATTTTGAACCTATCGTTAGATGTAAATGGGTGGGCCAACCAAAGTTGGGCTCATGTACGGTCTATGTAGATTCTAGTACCCACTAAGAAATTACGATAATTTCTCAGATTGAAGGTAGAGGCTACCAATTTGAACAAAATAGTGAAAGAAACCTTTTGATTAACATCCAAATCTTTAGGTTTGGTGAATCAATCACTAATTAGGCTTTTGGTTCTCCTTTATGCAGTTAAATCCTAACCACAGTTATTCCATTCACTATTAGACACTGATTAACTTATGGGATCCAACTTCGACAATAAGTATTGAAAGTTTAATGTTGTTCAGCAGCACGAAGTGGTTCGTGCTGGGGCCTCTATGTCCAATTTAGACATAAGATCCAAGAATAATCTAGATCAGACAGAGTTTTTCCATTGTAAGAAGTAGGGGTATTAGAAGAGGAACTGTCCTCAGTACCATGATTCCCATGACCTCAATAAGCTGAATAAGAGTGATGAGGAAGTAGTTGCTGATTAAGGATATTATATGATAACATCTTATAATTTCTCTATTTATGATACTTCTACTTGGGTATTGGATACTGGAAGTCCAATCCATATTTGCAATACATTGCAAGGACTTTAAATTAGTAGAAGATTTGTGAATAATGAGCGATTCCTGAATGTTGGAGATGGAAGGTCTATTCTAGTTCTAGCTTTAAAAATAGTTCAACTTATTCTCAATACTAATATCAATTCTTTAAATGAATGTCATTATTGTCCTTTTTTGATAAATATAATCTCTGTTAGCCTTTTGGCCAAGGATGTTTATCATTTATGTATAAAGGAAGATTATTGTGATATTATTATGAATAACGTTACAATAATGCAAGGATAATAAAGAAACGATATTTATATTATATCACAGCCAGTGAGTGTAATGTACACTTCTAGGAAACACCCTAGATTAGGTAATATCTTTGAAATCTACTTATGGCACTGTAGGCTAGGTTATATTAACAAGAACAGGATAAACAGGTTGACCCAAGAGGAAATTCTCGAAGTTAGTGATGGTGAATCACTTCCAATCTGTGAGTTCTATCTTCTTGGAAAAATAACCATATCAACTTTTACTGGAAAGGGTGAAAAAGCTACTGAGCTCTTAGGTCAAGTACATACTCATGTATGTGGACCAATGAGCACAGATGTTAGAGGTGGATATTTCTATTTCATAACTTTCACAAATGATCTATCCAAGTATGGATATATTTATCTGATGAGTTATAAGTTAGATTCATTTGAAATGTTCAAAAGATTTCGAAGTGAAGTAGAAAAACAAACTGAGAAGAACATTAAAACTCTTCAATTGGATCGAGGAGGTGATTATCTATCCAATAAGTTCTTGACATATCTAGGAGAGAATGAGATTCTCTCACAGTGGACACCTTCTGGGACACCACAGCATAATGGTGTATTCAAAAGGAGAAATCAAACCTTGTTGGACATGGTTCGATCGATGATTGGTTTTGCTAGTCTGCCTATTTCATTTTGGGATTTTGCTCTTGACACTGCATGTTATATACTGAACAATGTACCAAGTAAATCTATCGTAAAAACTTCATATGAGATATGGACTGGGCGTAGGCCAACACTCTCACACTTGTGGGTTTAGGGTTGTCCATCCTATGTCAAATGTTTGCATAAAAATAAGCTTGGACCCTGCTCTGATAAGCGTGTGTTTATAGGGTATCCCAAAGAAAGTAAGGGATACTATTTTTACCATACTAAAGAACTAAAGGTGTTCGTCAGTCTTAGGACATCCTTTTTAGAAAAAATGTTTCTTGGTGAAGGAACTATTGCCTCTAAGGTTGAACATAATGAAGTTCAATAGGTAGAAAAATCGAGATCTATAGCTGAACCAACATCGGATTCGATTAGATCAAATCCAGAGCCTAGTGTACTTGCACCATTAAGGCATTCTGATAGAGTACCGCATCAGTCAGATAGATACTATGATTTCTTAATCTAGGATGGTGATCCCATCAAACTCGATGAAAATGATGAGAATTCAATCACTTATTTGGATACTATGCAGAGATCAGATTTTGAGAAATGGCTTGAGGCCATGAAATCCAGAATGGAGTCCATGAAGGTCAACATTATGTGGACATTGGTTGACCCACCCGAAGGGGTTAAACCCATTAGGTGTAAATGGGTCTTCAAAAGAAAAATGGGCATAGATGGAAAGGTGGTAACCTATAAAACCCATCTGATTGCCAAAGGGTATCCTCATCAACGTTATGGTATTGACTATGATGAGACGTTCTTTCCTGTGGTAATGATCAAGTCCATTCGGATTATGCTTGTGATTGTTGTCCATTTGGACTATGAGATCTGATATATGGATGCAAAGATAGCTTTCCTGAATGGAGAGTTGATCGAAGAGGTGTATATGATACAACCTGAGGGATTCACATCTACAGATGAGTCCAATGTGTGCAGGATTCCACGATTTATTTATGGACTGAAGTAGGCATCTCGGAGTTGGAACATCCATTTTGATAAAGTGATCAAAATATATGACTTCGTTAAGAATAGAGAAGAACCCTGCATTTATAAATGGGCAAATGGTCCAGCAGTAGTATTTCTTATTTTATACGTGGATGACATTCTCTTAATTGGAAATGACATCCCCGTATTATAGGAAAGAAAAGTTTGGTTGTCATCATAGTTCTTCATGAAGGACTTGGGTGAAGCATCATACATCATAGAGATGAAGATTTATAGGGATAGATCTAAAAGAATGCTTGGATTATACCTATCCACGTACATAGATACTGTGCTGAAGAGGTTTAGCATAGAGAATTGCAAAAAAGGCTATCTCTCGATAAGCCATGGAATTTCTCTCTCTAAGAAGGATTGTCCGACAACTCTTGAAGAGAGAGAACTTATGAGTAGAGTCCCATATACTTCAGCAGTAGGATCTATCATGGATGCCATGACATGTATGAGACTAGACGTGGCATACTTAATAGGAGTAGTGAGTAGATACCAGTCTGACCTTAGAGAAAATTGTTGGAAAGTGGTTAAAGCCATACTTAAGTATTTGAAAAATACTAAGGACCAATGATTGGTTTATGATGAGTCAGATCTAAAACTTGTTGGATTTACAGACTCCAACTTTTAACCTGACCATGATGACAGTAGAAGCATGTCAGGATATATCTTTACTTTTAATGGTGGAGCCATCTGCTGGAAGAGTTCCAAGCAGGATACTATGGTAGACTCTGATTGCAAAGTAGAGTATGTGGCAGCATCAGATCTTGCAAAGAAAGTTGTATGGCTAAGATAGTTTATCACTGAGCTCAGAGTAGCACCCTCCCTTGATGGTCCGGTCCTACTCTACTGCAACAACACTGGTGCCATTGATCAGGCAAAAGAACTGAAGGCATCCCAATGGATGAAGCACATTCTGTGCCGCTTTCACCTAGTCTAAGAGATCATGGATCGAGGTGACGTCGATCTTTAGAAGATCGATCAAAAGGAGAATCTGGCCGATGAAGGGAAATCCTGATTTTTTGGTCCAGGTTCGTTCAGATCTGATCAGATTAAGAGATATATTTCAAAAATTTTTCTCTTTGATCTATATCAGATCTGGGATGTTTCAGATCTGATTCTTATTATTTTAATAAATAAAATAAAATAAGGATAAATTAAGTCAAATTTAATTTACCTGATTTGGGTAATCCAATTATCCATTGATGATCCTGTATGCAGCGGAAGGTTCTGGATCTAGCCACGCAAACGCCTGGCCTCTATCGGTATCCACTTGGGCTTGATCTGAAGATCCTCTTCTTCTCTATCACATCTCCAAAAATTAGATCTGGATCTGATCTGGAGGATCTTCAAAACTCCTTTTGAAGATCAGCAGTCGTCCTTTGCAGCAGTGCAGCCTTCTAGCTTTCAATCGCCTTTCTTTGATCTGAATCGCACCAACCAAAAATCCAAAACTCCTTTTGGACGTGGAGAGGAGAGGGAGAAGGTGGTTTGGCATGGAGGAAGAGGGGAGAGGCAGCCTTGGGGCATGGAATTGTGATTCCTTTCAATCACTTCCAATCACAATTTGGGTTGGGCGTAGGGTCTTATTTATAGACTGTCTGTGATCCAACTTCTCTTCTTCTCAACCAATCACAACTCTTTGTGAAATCAGATCTAAATCTGATTGGTGGGAATAGAGTCCCCTGGATTCCTCCTTAGAGGGCACCTAAGACCAGTCAAAGTTGGTTCTTAGGAGAACTCTAATTGGAATCCAAAAAGGAGATGGAGTCCTTGTCCAACAAGGACTCCTAGGCGCCTCCAACTTGGGCACACGCCTAGGGTGGCGTGCGCCCTCCTCCTTGCCAGGTTCTGGTAGGGGGACAAGGCCCCCACCAGCTCTCCAATAGGTGCATGACATGTGGTCAAAAGTCAAAGTATCAATGGTCAACATTTGACCAGTCAAAGGTAGACTTTTGACCAAAGTCAAAGAACAAGAAATGGCAGGTGACCAAAAATGGCAGGTAATGTCTTACAAAATAAGACAACCTTTTCTGACTTGGACAACCTCCAGTCAGACCATATGAAGGCCTCTGATTGAGCACAAACTCCTTTGGCTCAGTCAGGACAACTTATTTATGATAGTAAAAGAAGAACGTTAGGTTCAATCGAGTGCTAGCACGATTTTCTTGAACCTAATTGAATCTCATTCAGATCAATTGAACTAGGATCAGTTCAATTGATGATCACCAGATTCAAACCCTTGTTTGTGTGACCCAGTTAGGTTCAGTTCTGTATGGTAATGGGATATGTCATGATCTCTATCATCGACATCATCGAAACTCCTTTCGATGGATCAGAACTCTTCTGATTCGAACAGCTAGAATGATCGATCATCTAAATCATTCTAATTGCTCCCAAAATCCACCAGTGACACCTAGCAGTATATGGTGGCAACCCATCAGAGCTGAATGCGAACCTCTTGGTGCAGCTACCTGTGTGATTAAGTTCTTCTATCTTGAGCCCCGATCAGATTAGGGTTAAGGTGAACTCGTCAAACCCTAGTCTCTGTCATATGATGTAATCATTCGATTCGAGTCCGAATGTGAAAATCTAAATAGAAACTCTTTCTATTATTTCACTCTACCATGGCCATGGACTTCTGGACTTGATTCTCATGATCATCATAGGGCTGCTCCTCTACCACCGAGGTAGATAGATTCCATCTTGATGCAATCCAGTTCCTACAATGAACATGCTATAGCCAACATACACCTCAGGGTTCCATATGGCTAGGAGACCGAGTAATGGTGTAGTCAAACTATAACACCCTCAAGGTGAACTACCGATGCACCTCAGGTCAAAGAACCAGACACACTACTGCAGCATCGAGTCAGTCATTGACGAGAAGGTAGACTCCCTAATGACTACTCGAGGTGGTCACGCTCAGTGCCCTCGTTCTCTAACGAGTACCTGTACTCTCGCTCCGGTGTCTCCACACCGTAGACTCAAGACTCATCTACTAAAGAGAAGCGATTGTACACCAACCTTCCGGATCAATCACCATCCTCGTGATGATCCTATGGTCGGAAGCATTTTATGAGTTAATAATGATTATTCATGTCTTAAATTTTCAACTCTTGAAAATATGAATTATCATTACCATTAACTCAAAGGATGTATCACAGACACTAAATACACATATGTGATAGAAAATAACCCATTTTATTGATATTAGTCAAAATTATAATTTTGCCCCTAGAAGTGTATTACAAGTGTCAGCCAATTCTGGCTTCTAGGGCACATATATCTAACAATCTCCCACTTGTCCTAAAGCCAATTGGCTACAAGTCTAAGTCCCATCTTCTCAAGGTGGGCTTCGATCTTCTGTTGGCCCAACGGCTTTGTAAGTGGGTCTGCCACATTATCTGTGGAGTTGACTCTCTTGACCTCGACGTAACCCTTCTCGAGGTAATCGCGGATGAGGTGGTATCGCCGCTCAATGTGCTTGGATTTCTGGTGAGACCTCGGCTCCTTAGCAAGGGCTATGGCGCCATTGTTGTCGCAGTATAGAGGAATGGCATCTGATGGCATTACTCCAATTTCTGCAGCAAACTTCTTGTACCAGAATGCTTCCTTCGCAGCCTCTGATGCAGCGATATATTCTGCTTCCATGGTGGAATCTGCTATCACCGTTTGCTTGGAACTCTTCCAGCTGACAGCACCACCATTGCACACAAACAGACTTCCAGATGTCGACTTTCGATCATCTATATCGGACATGAAATCCGAGTCTGTGTATCCCTGGACTTGGAGTTCTCCATTACCAAAGACCAACATCATATCCTTAGTTCTTCTCAAGTACTTAAGGATACATTTCACAGAAGTCCAGTGTTCTTCACCTGGATTTGACTGATATCTGCTTGTGACACTCACAGCATGGGCTATATCAGGTCGTGTACATAGCATGGCATACATGAGGCTCCCTATTGCAGAAGCATAAGGGATCTTGCTCATGCGTTCTATTTCCTCAGGTGTGCTAGGGGCACATCTTCTTGGAAAGATGAATACCATGTCTGAAGGGTATTAATCCCCTCTTAGAGTTTTCCATACTAAACCTCTTTAGTACTTTCTCTATGTACATCTTCTGTGAAAGTCCTAGCATCCTATTCGGTCTATCCCTATAGACCTTAATTCCTAGAATAAAGGATGCTTCACCTAGGTCTTTCATGGAGAATTCCTTGGACAACCATAATTTTGACTGATGTCAACATGGGAATATCATTCCCAATAAGGAGGATGTCATCCACGTACAATACGAGGAAGACAACAGCGCTCCCACTGACCTTTTTGAAAACACATGGTTCCTCTTCATTTTTGATGAAACCAAACATTTTTGATCACATCATTGAAACGAGTGTTCCAGCTCCGAGATGCTTGCTTAAGTCCATATATGGACCTTTGCAGCTTGCAAACCTTGTGATCAGTATCACTGGATGTGAAACCTAGCGGCTGTTCCATATAGATATCTTCCTCAAGATATCCATTTAAGAATGCCGTTTTCACGTCCATTTGCCATATTTCATAATCGAAATAGGCTGCAACGGCAAGCAATGTGCGGATGGATTTTAGCATAGCCACTGGGGAAAAGGTATCCTGATAGTCAATGCCTTCGCGTTGACTATAACCTTTTGCCACTAGTCTAGCCTTGAATGTCTCCACATTCCCATCTGCACCAATCTTTCTCTTGAAGATCCATTTACACCCAATAGGTACTATACCTTCTGGTGGATCTACCAAGGTCCAGACTTGGTTTGAGTGCATCGAGTCAATTTCTGACTGCATTGCCTCTAGCCATTTCTCGGAGTCGATATCTGATATCGCCTCGTTGTAGGTTTTGGGATCATCACCATGAGCACCATTACCTATGAGGAACATTTTCCTCTACTTCCTCTGAAATAATACCTAAGTATCTTTCAGGGGGACGGAAAACTCTTTCCGATCTACGAGGTGGAGGAGGTAGTGTTCTTATTGGCTCAACCTGATTTGGTTCCAATTGGTCCTTAGCTCGTTGTACTTGTGAGACTTTCTCATCAAGCTTAATCTGCTTTCCAATGCCGCTATCTTGAATAAACTATTTTTCAAGAAAGATGGCATGTCGACTCACAATCACATTGTGGTCTTCTGGAATGTAGAAATAGTATCCTAATGACTCTTTAGGATATCCTATGAATCGAGCTCTAAAGGACCTAAACTCTAACTTGTCCGCTTGTTGTCTTTTGACATGAGCCGGACAACCCCAAATTCTGAGATGACTCAGACTTGGTTTCTTACCGTGCCATATCTCATACGGTGTGGTAGGAACGGTTTTAGAGGGAACCCTATTCAGTAGATAAATTGAAGTTAACAATGAGTGTCCCCAAAGAAAATCAGGGAGGTCTGTGAAGCTCATCATGGATCGAACCATATCCAATAGAGTCCGATTTCTCCATTCTGAAACCCCGTTGAGTTGAGGTGTTCCTGGTGGAGTCCATTGAGAGACTATGCCATTTTTCCTTTAGATAGTCTAGGAATTTCAGGCTAAGGTATTCACCTCCTCGATCTGATCGAAGAACCTTAATGGGTTTTCCAGTTTATTTTTCTACTTCATGTCTGAATTCTTTGAACTTTTCAAAAGCTTCAGACTTGTGTCTCATAAGATACACATACCCATACCTAGACAGATCATCGGTAAAGGTAATGAAGTAGACAAAATTGCCTCTAGCCGGCACATCAAATGGGCCGCACACATCAGTATGTACTAGGGCAAGGAGATCTGTGGCCCTCTCCCCATGTCCAACAAAAGGGAGTTTAGTCATTTTGCCTTGAAGACAAGATTCACAAGTTGGATATGACTCGAAAAGTCAATGGACTCAATAGCCCATTTTTCTCCAATTTGTTGATCCTATCTTCTGCTATATGACCTAATCTCAGGTGCCATAGATATCTGTCGTTTGGACTATCCCTAGGTCGTTTGGCATTCACGTTTTGCTCGATAGTTAGAATAGGTACATCAATATGTAGCTGATAAAGACCATTAATAAGGAAACCATTTGCAATTTTATTTCTTTCATAAAGAATGTTACAATGGTCCTTAAAGAAGGTGAATCACATAGCCTTCTTGTGCTAAGCATGAAACAGAAATCAAATTCCTGCTAGCTGCAGGCACATAATAACAGTCTTTCAAAACTAAGTCTAAACCAGATGGTAATCGAAGAGGGTATGTTCCCACGGCTACTGCAGCAACTCTTGCTCCATTACCGATGCGTAGGATCATGTCTCCATCCCTCAGCCTCCTGCTATCCTCAAGACCCTGCATGAAAGTGCACAGATGAGCACTAGAACCAGAGTCAAGCACCCAACTGGATGCAGAAGAAATCGTAAGGTTAGACTCAATAACGAGCATACCTCCAGAAGGACCTTCCTTCTTGTTCTTCAGGGTGGCCAGGTAAGTAGGGCAGTTCCGCTTCCAATGGCCGTCGCTGTTGCAATGGAAACACTTTCCTTTGACATCGGCCTTTTTCTTCGGCTTCTGCCTTCTTCTTCTTTGATCCTTCCACCTTCTTGCTTTTTCACAGACTTCTTTTTCTTTCCATAAGACTTTCTTTTGGAAGAAGTCCATTCCATAGCAAGAACTGAGCCTTTAGAACCTTTCATAGAAAGCTCAGCGGTAACCAGCATATTCATTAATTCGGCCAAGGAATTTTGAAGTTTATGCATGTGGTAATTCATGATGAATTGCCCATATGCATCAGTCAAGGATTGCAGAATAATATCGTTCTGCAGGTCCAAGTCTAACTTCACACCGAGCTTCTCAAGCTCTTCCATGTCCTTGATCATTGTCAGACAGTGATCTTGGACTGACTGCCCATCACGCATCTTAGCCTTAAAAAGTCATTTCGTGACTTGATACTTTGGCTGCGCGACTCTGTTCACCAAACATCTCCTGCAGGTGAGCCAACATTTGGCGAGCAGTCCCGATATCTTCATGTTGGTGCTGGAGCTCATCAGACATCGAGCCCAACATGTAATATCTGGCCTTATTATCTTCGTCTATCCATTTTTCTAGAGACGCTCTCTGTTCAGTGGATGGACGGGCTGGTAAGGTGGGAGGGTCCTGGTCCAATACATGGGTTAACTTCTCGGAACCCAAAATAATTTTGTAGTTCCTGAGCCAATCTTTATAATTGGGTCCAGTCAGTCTATGTGTGTCCAGGATACGTGCCAATGGGTTGGACGCAGACATTTTTCTGTAGAGAGTCAAAGATTCTAGTTAGATACTATAATTTTGACTTGACCAATTTATTTAGAGATTTTATTTTTAAACAAATTAGCTCCCACTATTTTCTCGGATCCCTACACTCCCTCTGTAGAGATGCGAAAAATCTCCATGATTAATGATTTCTAGTGGGTGGTGCGGTCTCACCAACTGACTCATCACCTCACCTAACAGTTATTGGTGATGGGTTAGCCAATGAGTGAACAACTCTTGTTCAATGATTCTCTAATCATGGTGCACCCAAACTTGGTCTCTAATTCATGAATCTCACCGTATCCGAAATATTGATCCACTCCTTAGTTAAGTCAGACCCACCATTTGCATAGACTGGGTTCCTAATTGAGTCTCTCACCGTATCCGAAATATTGAGCCCAACTCATCCTCCAGCCCATAGCATCCAATGCCTAATAGACATGGTTGCGTCTTCCCGGTGCAACTGAGCCACTGTATCCAGTCGAGAACAATCAACCCCGGGAAGGGCCCGCACATCTACAATGGTGGAAGACCTCAGACTTAATCTTTTCTTAGGGAGAATTGATTCAGGTCTCATTAAACTAGACTTGTCATAGTCATAACAATTATGACTAACCTAGTGGCATGGGTTAGCTCGGATTATTGACCACCTCAGATCAGAACTGTGTCAACAGATATGGCCAGGTAAGTGAGACCGGTGGAAGGAATATGCCATTAACTCGTACAAGAATGCATTCAGGTCGAGTAGCTTCCAATTAAAAACCAGTCGGTCGTATGTGCCAAACTTACCTTAGACACCAAATTGTTGAGTCAGAACCAATTGGGTTAGCCTACAATCCAGACTCTAACCTCTGAGCCTAATTAGGTCTTGCTTGATCGTGACTCGATCTTGACCCAGACTTAATCCTATTAGGCTGGTCAATTTAAGCATTGTTGATCCCATCTAACCAACTCTTGATTCGGTTTGATCAACCGCTTAGACCTAATTGAGCTACCCAAGCCCGAACCCAGTATTATGAATATGTCTTAGATCTGAAATTCTCAATTTTAGACCTAATTAATATTCCATAATCTTAATTCTTAATTAAGTAGGGTTCATAAATAAAATATGCACAATAAATCCTAGGGTTTCAGGATCTAGGGTTTTGCAGAAAGTAAGTTTTGGGTTTCTGATTAAGGACGAACACGCAGCACCCCTACACATCATAAGAACACCCCATCGAATGGAAAGAGAGGGCCTTTAAATCCCTTCTTCGTTCTTATGACCGGACGGCCAAGAGGAACGCCTTAATCAGGAACATGCAATACTACAAAACAGTTTTAGATCTATATCATATATCTCATATACAAATTAGATCTAATCATGGCATATTTTGCATACATCTCATGTATCAAATCATGCATATTTTTAGATCTAAATTATCTCATAATAATCTAAAAAATTAGATTTAAATTGATCTTATCAAAATAAACTTCTAATCTAGATAATTATGTAGAACTATTCTACAACTAGTCTAGACATGCATCAATCATATCTCATATGATATTTAAAATTAAATAATTTTTATTTACTATTTTTTAGATGTTATTATAATACTTATAATATCAAAAAATAGTAAATAAATAGATCTAAAATATGATTTAATCAGATTAAATCAAAAACATGCAAGACTATTCTATAGAACTATTCTATTTTAGAACTAGTCATGCATATTTTCTAATCTTAGATCCAAATCATTTAATTTTAATTTTTTCTGATTTTAGATCTGATCACATCTCATGTGACATCTAAAATCACTTATTTTCTAATTAAAATAAATTTAAAATCAGATCTAAATAATTTTAGAACCTTGGCTCTGATACCAGTTGAAGGAAAATCCTGATTTCTCGGATCCAGGTTCGTTCAGATCTGATCAGATCAAGAGATATATTTCAAAAATTTTTCTCTTTGATCTGTAATCAGATTTAGATATGATTTTAGATTATTCTTATTAATAAATAAAAATAAAATAAAGGATAAATTAAATCAAATTTAATTTACCTGATTTGGGTAATCCTATTATCCCGTTGATGATCCTGTAAGCAGCGGAAGGTTCTGGATCTAGCCACGCAAGCGCCTGGCCTCTACTGATATCCACTCAGACTGTTGATCTGGAGATCCTCTTCTTCTCTATCACGTCTCCAAAAATTAGATCTGGATCTGATCTGGAGGATCTTCAAAACTTCTTTTGAAGATCAGCAGTCGTCCTTTGCAGCAGCGCAGCCTTCTAGCTTTCAATCGCCTTTCTTTGATCTGAATTGCACCAACCAAAAATCCAAAACTCCTTTTGGATGTGGAGAGGAGAGGGAGAAGGTGGTTTGGCATGGAGGAAGAGGGGAGAGGCAGCCTTGGGGCATGGGAATTATGATTCCTTTCAATCACTTCCAATCACAATCTGGGTTGGGCGCAGGGTCTTATTTATAGACTATCTGTGATCCAACTCCTCTTCTTCCCAACCAATCACAACTCTTTGTGAAATCAGATCTAAATCTGATTGGTGGGAATAGAGTCCCCTGGATTCCTCCTTAGAGGGTGCCTAAGACCAGTCAAAGTTGGTTCTTAGGAGAACTCTAATTGGAATCCAAAAAGGAGATGGAGTCCTTGTCCAACAAGGACTCCTAGGCGCCTCCAACTTGGGCACACGCCTAGGGTGGCGTGCGCCCTCCTCCTTGCCAGGTTCTGGCAGGGGGACAAGCCCCCACCAGCTCTCCAATAGGTGCATGACATGTGGTCAAAAGTCAAAGTGTCAATGGTCAACATTTGACCAGTCAAAGGTAGACTTTTGACCAAAGTCAAAGAACAAGAAATGGCAGGTGACCAAAAATGGCAGGTAATGTCTTACAAAATAAGACAACCTTTTCTGACTTGGACAACCTCCAGTCAGACCATATGAAGGCCTCTGATTGAGCACAAACTCCTTTGGCTCAGTCAGGACAACTTATTTATGATAGTAAAAGAAGAACGTTAGGTTCAATCGAGTGCTAGCACGATTTCCTTGAACCTAATTGAATCTCATTCAGATCAATTGAACTAGATCAGTTCAATTGATGATCACCAGATTCAAACCCTTGTTTGTGTGACCCAGTTAGGTTCAGTTCTGTATGGTAATGGGATATGTCATGATCTCTATCATCGACATCATCGAAACTCCTTTCGATGGATCAGAACTCTTCTGATTCGAACAGCTAGAATGATCGATCATCTAAATCATTCTAATTGCTCCCAAAATCCACCAGTGACACCTAGCAGTATATGGTGGCAACCCATCAGAGCTGAATGCGAACCTCTTGGTGCAGCTACCTGTGTGATTAAGTTCTTCTATCTTGAGCCCCGATCAGATTAGGGTTAAGGTGAACTCGTCAAACCCTAGTTTCTGTCATATGATGTAATCATTCGATTCGAGTTCGATGTGAAAATCTAAATAGAAACTCTTTCTATTATTTCACTCTGCCATGGCCATGGACTTCTGGACTTGATTCTCATGATTATCATAGGGCTGCTCCTCTACCACCGAGGTAGATAGATTCCATCTTGATGCAATCCAGTTCCTACAATGAACATGCTATAGCCAACATACACCTCAGGGTTCCAAATGGCTAGGAGACCGAGTAATGGTGTAGTCAAACTATAACACCCTCAAGGTGAACTGCCGATGCACCTCAGGTCAAAGAACTAGACACACTACTGCAGCATCGAGTCAGTCATTGACGAGAAGGTAGACTCCCTAATGACTACTCGAGGTGGTCACGCTCAGTGCCCTCATTCTCTAACGAGTATCTGTACTCTCACTCCGGTGTCTCCACACCATAGACTCAAGACTCATCTACTAAAGAGAAGCGATTGTACACCAACCTTCCGAATCAATCACCATCCTCGTGATGATCCTATGGTCGGAAGCATTTTATGAGTTAATAATGATTATTCATGTCTTAGATTTTCAACTTTTGAAAATATGAATTATCATTACCATTAACTCAAAGGATGTATCATAGACACTAAATACACATATGTGATAGAAAATAACCCATTTTATTGATATTAGTCAAAATTATAATTTTGCCCTTAGAAGTGTATTACAAGTGTCAGCCAATTCTGGCTTCTAGGGCACATATGTCTAACAGCCGATCCTTTCACTAAAGCCCTGACAATAAAGGAGTTCGACAATCATAAGTCGAAGATGGGTATTAGATACTGTGCCGAGTGGCTTTAGGACATGTGGGAGTTATTGGAAAACTATTCCAAAGCTAATCATTACCCTATTGATGGTTGAGCTACTTTATATTTATAATTAATTCATTAATAAATAAAATATACTTTTAGCATTTTTCATCATAAGTATTCATCTTCTAATGAACTTCTTTGTTATGATGAAGTCCATAGGACTACTTAACTTTGATAAAGAGAAGATTTATCAATTAGTCCTTAAATTTGTTCACGACCAAATGATAGGCTAATAATAAGGATGATAGTATCTATCGAGCATAGATCGTTGTATGCCGTATAGGTTGATTATCCTCTTAACCAAGGAGTGTGGAGATATTGGTATGGCATATAGATGAGATGTATAGGTACATCATCATTGAACATGACCAACTTCAGAGCATTCTACTTTCGAGAATGTCTCCGATGGGATATAGGTATAAGTGTCCCTTTGGCTTGAGATCATCTCAATGACTTACAAGCAACACACTATGCTTTGGTACCAGACTAACTAAATTTCTAATTTAGTAATGGAAGGCTTTTAGGCACAGTCAAGTACTTGTGAGGTCAGAGTGTGATCAAGAAGGGATTGACTACTCCAAGAGTTGGAGAATATAGCAAAACCTTGGCCAAGGTAATCCATCAGATGGATTTGATATTTTAAAATATAATGTTGACAATTTGATCAGAGTTGAAAGTTGAACTCTATGGTGTCCTGCGAGCATTTTGGTCAAGCAGATGAATTGTATGAAAATAATATTTGCATGGGTTCTAAGGATGTTGTTCTATACATTCGACTTATTCGATCGTTGGGTATCATTACTAGATGGTTACTTTGATTGATATAGAAATCTATTTCTATGCTACTGACTTAGGTTTGGACCTATGAGGTTATATACATTAGAGCTCATTATCTGATTGGATGGTTGATCAATAATTAAGAATCGTTCTAGGGTTAAACAATCAATACGATTGGTGTTTAACCTAGTACAAGTGTTGTAGGAGGATTGATTAGTAATTATATTACTAATTGGATAAATTTGATCAATTCAAAGGGCTAAGATTATGTCTAATTAAATATGATTTAATTATATTTAGTTTGAGCTTGATTGGATCAAGTTCAATTGACTTATTGGATAAGCCAAGTGCGAGGCAGAACTTGTCCTAGTCTAACTAGTACTCGGATCAACCCAATTTTTTAATTTGATTAGAAAATTAAATTAAAATTAAATCTAATTTAGTCTAATTTAATTAAGCCTTTAAATGGGTTAGGGCCTTATTAATTGAGTTGGTTTACTCTTGATTTTATTTGGTTAAAATACCTTGTTTGACAAAGTCAAAATAGGAGTCCTAGTGTGACTAGGACTCCCTAACCTTGTGCCACCTTAGACCACACCCCCCACACCCATTTTTTTTTATTTTGTGCATGAGATCTCCTCTCTTTGATCATCATGCATGCCCCTCTCTCCCTTCTTTTCTCATAAGGCAATTTGTTGGAAGACCAAGTCAAAAGGGGAGTTAGTTTTGCTTTAGGAATCTATGAGATAGAATCCTTGTTGACCAAAACACCTTTCGTTGAGTGCCACACCCTCTTTTATTAATTCTTCTCTTATTCCACATGAGAAACCTCTTTTTTGTGTTCCCTCCCTAGCTGGTCTATACCAATAATTATGGAGGAGGCGCCCAAGAGTTGGGCGTCCCTTGTCTTGCCCTGTTTGACCTTTCCTTATCTAGTTTTTGACCTAGACAAGGACTATACTTTTTTTTTCTATTTATTGGATGAATTTTTGGTTAAAATTTTCCTGAGATTTAGAGAATTGGGAGAGGATTTTGGTGTGTGAAAATCAGAGGAAGAGGGTCCTTGGGAATGGGGGTTCTATAGGCACCAAACGAGGTGTCTAGGTAAGAGAAAAGAGAAGAAGAAGAGGATCTTCTTCTAGGACTATTTTATTCTTCATCTCTCCTCCTTCTATTGAGTTTTTTCTGAGAGTGTCTTAGATTAGTAACCTCTCTTCTTCCTTCTCATATTTTGGAGAGTTCATATTTTGAAGAAGGAACATCGGATCAATCGTCGAAGAAGGATCAGTATGGTACTAGCATGTAGTACTGATTTTCTGCATTAAACTTCAGATCAAAGTTTGTAAGCTCATGTGGATGACTCCTAGAGATCGGATGCATGTGCAGCTCGAAACTTCATCCTCAAGCTCGGATCAGTATGTTAGAACATCTAACTTACATAGGTAAAAGAGCTAATTTATTAATTTCATACCTGCATTAGATATAATATAGATCTTGGTTGATGTGATCAACCTTTTCTTCTCCTTTATATTTTTAATTTTTGATTTAATATCATACCTTGATCATATAACTGATCTAAGATCTTGGTGTTTACATATTTATTTAAGTAAATATTTTATTTATTTAAGTCTTTCATTGCCGAATCTTGAAAAAGTTTCAAGATCTACCAGTGAGACCCTTGATCTGGTTCCTTCATGCTTTCTTTGGGCCGATTCCTGAAGTTCCGATAGGGGGTTTTCTGGAAGAGCTCCTACTGGAGGTTGCTGCATGGCCTACACCATTTTGACGAGACTTCGAACCTACTGCACTAGTAGGTTGAATTGCTCTGGATCAACCATAGCCATCGAAAGAGGTTGTGGTGCTGGTGATGGTGTTCGGGTGGGATGATCTGGCCTAGATCTGGTGGCAGAGGTGGTGGATCATCAGGTAGTTGTCTTCTTCAGAGGCATTTTCTTCCTTTAGCACCAATTATGTTGGTTCAAAATTTGGTTGACACTAGATTATGCTGGAGTTGGTGAAGATGAGGTCATCGCCGATGACCTGCAAAATAAAGTCCTGACTGGAGTTGGGGAAGGTGGCTCCGACAGGATCCTCCGATGATCAAGTCAGCTTTTCTAGCCAACAAAAATGGAGCACTCAAAAATAGGATTTTTTAGCTTATAGAGAAAATGTTTCTAGAGGGTTTCTTATATGGGCGAAGCCTGTAACAAACTGATGGAGGTAATTGTAATTGTTTGGTAGTAGACCGTTCAGGGCCACATGGAGTTTCATATGGAGGATAATGTCCATTGTCGTGACATGCTAACCTATTGGAATTTGGTAGCTGAAGTTTGGATATCTTTGAGATTGCCTAAATGTTGACTAATATTTGCTGTATCGTGAATTGGTGCCAAGGTCCTTCCATAGATAGAGAGAAGTTTAACTGGAAGGAGCCCATTAGGCTACTAGATGGAGTCCAAAAGGAGTTTGACTGGAGGGGTCTGGTTGGAGGGAGTCCGGTGGGAAGAGGTCTGGCTGGAGGGAGTTCGGTGGGAAGAGAACCGACTAGAGGGAGTCTGATTGGAGAAGTTCAGCTCAAAGAAGCTCGATTGGAGATGTTCGGCTCGAAGAAGCTCGATTGGAGAAGTTTGGCTCAAAGAAGTTCGATTGGAGAAGTTTGGCTCGAAGAAGTCTGGCTTGTCCTGGGGCTAGACACTAAGCCGAACTTGGTAGGAGTGGGTTTAACCATAATAGCAGTGTGAATTAATAGAAAGAAGTTTCTATTAGGATTTCACATCAAACTTGAATCGAATGATTTATTCATATGATGGATGTTAGGTCTGACGAGTTCATTTTGATCTTGATCCTATTGGGGTTCAAGATAGAAGAACCCAATTACACAAGTAGCTACACCAAGAGGTTCATATTTTGTTCTGATAAGTTACTGCCATATGCTGCTAGGTGTCACTAGTGAATTTTAGGACCAAGTAGAATTGTCTAAATTATTGATGATTCTAATTGGGTGAATCAAAAAAGTTTTGGTCTATTGAAAGATATTTTAATGATGTTAATGATGGAGACCATGACATGTCCCATTACCATATAGAATTAAACCTAGCTAGGTCACACAAACAAAGGTTTGGGTCTGGGTGTCATCAATTAGGCTAATCCAATTTGATTAACTTGGATTACATCTAATCAAGTTCATGAAAATTGTGCTAGAACATGATTGAGCTTAACTTTCTCCTTTTGTTTACTTTCTGGTTCATCTTGACTAAGTCAAATTGGATTTGGCTCACCCAAGAGCCCTGTATGGATTGGTCTTAGTTTGATTGGACCTTGTTCTAGCTTGATCAAAGCTGGTCCTAAAAAAAAAGGGCTTGTCTTAAATCCCATCAGATGGGAATCGAACAAGGGTCAAAGGTTCACCCATATTGTAGGAAAGAAGGGAGAGGGGCGTGCACCCTTTGGAGAATTTTTGGGGGCCGCCTCCTACTATTTTGGCATGGAGAGATGGCACACATTTCCTTTGGATGTGCACCCCATGTGGATAATGTTGAGGTGCCCTAATCAAATATGATTTGATCAGGTCAAGATGTTTTGATAAGATTAAAACTCTAGATGATTAACCCTTGTGCCAAGCCCTATGCTTATCCCTTCTCCATGCCACATTTACCCTTCTTTTTGGATGACAAAATTCAGATAGTATTTGATAATTGGCATGGAATTCAATGGAGAGTTCTTCTGCATGTTGGTTTTGACCTATTCAAAGCTGGATTTTAAGGGGCTCTAGGGTTTGTCTATAAATAAACCCTGCGCCAAAGTGTTTGGCATGCAATTCATCCCATGCCCAAACTCTATCCCTCAAACCATCTCCACACTTCCTTCTCCAGCTCCTCTCCCTCTTCTCCACACCCAAGGTGTTTGGCATTTCAGTGAAGAAAAGTTGAAGTCCTAGTGGCGCAAACATCAGTACAAGATGACCTTGTACGTAAGAAAAACATGCAATTGTTGAAGATTGGTTCGAAGGTGTTCCCTATTGATTTTAGATCTGATCTTTTGAGATTAGATTTAGAAGAAGAGGGCATCAAGATTTGACCTAAGTTGACTTTGGTAGAGACCTGGCGCGTGCATGGCTCAAGTCGAAACTCCAAACTTCATCACATCATTGACAGGGTAAATAGTTTACCCAAATCAAGTAATATTAGATGTTATAGTATTAATTTTATTTTTAATTTTTATTATCTAATCATTCCAATTAGATCTAAGAACTATTAGATCTAATCAGATCATAGAAAAAATTTTGAAATTTTGCTTTAGATTAGATTAGATTAGATCGATCTTGCAGTAGAAAAATTAGTTCTTTAGATCTATTTTTAATCTAATTTTTATTTTACTTATGATCTAATATTTTAAATTTTAGATATTACATCAGATGTAATTAGATATAAAATCAATAGATTCATAAAAGTTTTTTATATATGCGATATATGCGATGCATGTCTAGACCAATTTTTTGATCTATGCCATCAATAGTCTAGATTAAAATTTTCTATGATATGATCATTTAAAATTTCATTGTTGGATATTACATCTGATGTAATTAGATCTAAAACATGCATGTGTATGTTTAAATTTTATACATAAGATGTGTACAAAGCATGTGTAGTTTAGATCTTAAATCGTATAATGTTATATGTAGTAGATCTAACTATTTTGTAGTATAATTGATATTTTTGATTTAGGCATTCTGCTTGGCCGTCCAATCATAAGAGTAAGAAGGGTTTAAAAGATCTCTCTTCTCATTCGATGGGATGCTCTTATGGCATATAGGAGTGCTGCACATTTGACCTTAATCAGAAATCAGAACTTACTTTTCTGCAAAATTTTAGATTCTAAAATTCTAGGATCCTTGATGCATGTTTTGTTTATTGAACCCTCGAACATAATTTAGAACTAGGTTTATGAAATTAATTAGATCTAAAAATTATGAATTTTCAAATCTAAGATATCTTCATAAAATTTGGGTTTGGGAGTGGGTAGCTCAATTTGGTCAAGCGATTGATCAAACCGAATCAAGAGTTAGTTAGATAGGATCAAAAAAGCTTAGTTTTGACCAGTCCAATAATTATAAGTCTTGGTCAAGGTCGACTCACAGTCACATGTGGTCGACCACTTTATGACCTAACTTGGCTCTATGGTTTGAGCCTTGGATATGATCTGGTTTGATAATTTTGGTTCGATAATTTAGTATCTAAGGTAAGTTTGGTAGATATGACCGACTAATTTTTAATTAGAAGCTACTCGATCTGAATGTGTTCACGATGAGTTAATGGCATATCCCTTCCATCGATCTCATTTATCTAGCCATTTGGGTCAATCCTGTTCTAATTTGAGGTGGCTAACGATTCAAGCTAACCCATGCCACTAGGTTAGTAATAATTATTATAACTGAGTTTAAGAGACCAAAAGAAAATATTAAGTCATAGATCTTCCACCATTGTAAATGTGCGGGCCTTTCCTGGGGTTGATTGTTCTTGGCTAGATATAGTGGTTTAGTTACACCGAAAAGATGCAACTACATCTATTAGGCATTGGATGTTACAAATTGGAGGATGGGTTGGGCTCAATATTTTAGATATGGTGAGGGTCCTAATCGAAAATCCAGTTCATGCAAATAGTGGGTCTGGCATAACTAAGGAGTAGAGCAATATTCTGGGCATGATGAGCTTCGTGAATTAGAGATCAAGTTTGGACGCACCATGTTTAGAAAAATATTAGACAAGAGTTGTCCACTCATCGATTGACCCATCATCAATAACTGTTACATAAGATGGTGAGCCAGTCAGTGGGAACGCACCACCCACTAAAAGTCATTAATCATGAAGACTTTTGCATCTCTGCTAAGGGAGTGTAGGGATCCAAGAAAATAATGGAAGCCTAAATTTGTTTAAAATTTTTTTTTTTAAATAAATTGATTAAGTCAAATTATAAATCTAACTAGAATCTTTGACTCTTTGTAGAAAAATATCGACGTCAAATTTTCTATCCCGAATCCTAGATACCCACAGATTGACTAAACCCAACTACAAGGATTAGCTCCAAAACTTGAAAATTAAATTGAGTTTAGAAAAGCTATCCTATGTGTTGGATCAGGATCTTTCAACTCTGCCAGCTTGTCGTACTATTGATCAGAGAGCATCTCATGAGAAGTGGTCTGATGATGATAACAAAGTCAAGTGCTACATATTAGGCTCAATGTCAGATGAGTTGCAGTACCAACATGAAGATATTAGGACTGCTCATCAAATATTGGCTCACCTATGAGAGTTGTTGGGTGAACAGAGTTGCATAGCGCATTATCAAGTCTTAAGGAGACCTTTTAAAGCATAAATATGTGATGGGCAGTTGGTCTAACATCATCGCTTGGCAATGATTAAGAACGTAGAAGAGCTTAAGAAGCTCGGTGTCATAATAGACAAGGACCTCTAGATTGATGTGATCCTATAGTCCTTGACTGATTCATATGGATAGTTCATCATGAACTTTTATATGAATAAACTCCAATGTACCTTGGCTGAGTTAATGAACATGCTGGTTACTGCTGAGCAAACTATGAAAGATTCAAAGGGCTAAGTTGTTGTTGTGGAGTGGACTTTCTCTAAAAGAAAGTCTTGTAGAAAGAAAAGGAAGTCTACGAAGAAGCAAAAGGTTGAGGAGAAGAAGAAGAATAAGGGAGAACCAAAGAACAAGGCCGTGGATAAAGAAAAATATTTCTACCGCAACACCATCAGCCATTAAAAGTGAAACTACCTTTCATACCTGACCAGCCTGAAGAACAAGGAGGTTGGTCCTTCTAGAGGTATGCTCATCATTGAGACTAACCTTACTATTTCTTCTACATCTAGTTGGATGCTTGACTCTGGTTCTAGTGCTCACTTATACACCTCTATGTAGGGTCTTGAGGAGAGCAGGAGGTTGAGGGATGGTGAGATGATCCTGCACATCAACAATGGAGCAAGATTTGTTACCATGGCCATGGAAACCTACCACCTTTGACTACTCTATAGATTAGTTTTAGTTCTTAGAGACTATTACTTTGTGCCTGCTGCAAGTAGAAATTTGATTTTTATTTTGTGTTTAGCATAAGAAAATTATGTAATTAGTTTCTTTAAGGACCACTGTACAATTTTTTATGAAAGAAATAAAATTGTATGTGGTTTCTTAATTAACAATATCTATCAATTACATGTAGATGTTTCTATTTTTAATGTCGAGTAAAATATGAATGCCATAGGATCAAAACAACCTAGCAATAGTATCAACGAATGGTATCTATGGCACCTTAGGCAAGATCATATAGCTAATGATAGGATTAATAGATTAGAGAAATCCGGACTAATGGATTTGTTGACCTTTGAGTCATATCCGATTTGTGAGTCATGCCTTCAAGGCAAAATGACCAAGCTCTCTTTTACAGGATAGGAGGAAAGGGCCATGAACCAACGTGTCTTGGTAATACAGATATGTGCAGCCCATTTGATGTGCCAGTCAGAGATAATTTTTTCTACTTCATCACATTTTTTGATGATCTATCTTAGTATGAGTATGTGTACCTAATGTGATACAAGTTTGAAACCTTTGAAAAGTTTAAGAAATTCAAACATGAAGTAGAAAAGAAAATTAAAAAGCCTATTAAGGTTCTTTGACTAAATCGAGGAGGCAAATACCTTAGTTGAAAATTTTTGAACTATCTTAAGGATAATGATATAGTCTCATAATGGACTCCACCTAGAATGCCTCAACTCAATAGGATTTTAGAATAGAGAAACTAGACCCTATTAGATATGGTCCGATCCATGATGAGCTTAATGGATCTTTCTGAATTTCTTTGGGGACATAGTTTAATGACAATAATTTATCTACTAAATAGTGATCCATCTAAAACCATTTCTACCACACCGTATGAGATATGGCATGATAAGAAACCAAGTCTAAGTCATCTTAGAATTTGAGATTGTTCGGCCCGTGTTAGGAGATAGCAAGAAGACAATTAAAGCTTGGTTTATAGGATATCCTAAAGAGTTATTAGGTTATTATTTCCATCTCCTGAAAGACCATAATGTGATTGTGAGTTGACATGCCATTTTTCTTGAAAAATAATTTGTTCAGGATAGTGGCATTAGAAGATAGATCAGGCTCGAGGAGAAAGTCTTCGAAGAGCAATGAGCTAAGAAACCTGTGGAATCCAATCAGTCTAAGCCAATCTACACACTACCTCCTCCACCTCATAGATCAAGTAGGATTTCTCGTCCTCCTGAGAGGTACTTAGATACTATTTCAGAGGATGTAGAAAAAATATTTTTCATAGAAAATATGATTCATGGTGATGTTCCCAAGACCTATGATGAGGTAATATCAGATATTGACTCCAAGAAATGGTGAGAGGCAATGAAGTTAGAGATTGACTCAATGCACTCAAACTAAGTCTCGACCTTGGTAGATCCACTTAAAGTTATAGTACCTATTGGGTGTAAATGGATCTTCAAAAAAAAGTTAGGTATAGATGAAAATATGGAGACATTCAAGGCTAGGCTAGTGGCAAAAAGGTATAGTCAATGCGAAGGCATTGACTATTAGGATACCTTCTCGCCCATAGCTATGCTTAAATTCATCCACATGTTCTTTGCCATTGCAGCATCTTTTAATTATGAAATATGATAGATGGATGTGAAAATAGCATTCTTAAATGAATATCTTGAGGAAGATATCTATATGGAATAGCTGCTTGATTTCATATTCGATGATGATGATCACAAGGTCTGCAAGCTGCAAAGGTCCATTTATGGACTTAAGCAAGCATCTTGGAGCTAGAATGCTTATTTTAATAATGTGATCAAATCATTTAGGTTTATTAAAAATGAGGAGCCTTGTATTTTCAAAAAATTCAGTAGGAGCGCTGTTGTCTTTCTCGTACTGTATATGGATGACATCCTTCTAATTGGAAATAACATTCCCATATTGACCTCGATCAAAATTTGATTATCGAAAGAGTTTTCTATGAAAGACTTAGGAGAAGCATTTTTTATTTTGGGGATTAAGGTCTATAGGGATAGACCAAAGAGAATGCTGGGTCTCTCATAAAAGATGTACATAGAGGAGGTGCTGAAGAAGTTCAGCATGAAAAACTCTAAGAGAGGATTAGTATCCTTCAAACATGGCATTCATCTCTTGCAAAAGATGTGTCCCAACACATCTGACGAGATTGAACGCATGAGCAAAATCCCTTATGCTTCGACAATAGGGAGCCTCATGTATACCATGTTATGTACATGACCTAATATCACTCATGCTGTGAGTGCCACAAGCAAGTATCAGTTTAATCTAGATGAAGAGCACTGAACTTCTGTGAGGTGTATCTTTAAGTACTTATGAAGGACTAAGAATATGTTTTTAGTCTTTGATAATAGAGAACTCCATGTCCGAGGCTATATAGACTCAAACTTTATGTCTGATATAGACGATCGAAAGTCAACATCTAGTAGTCTATTCTTGTGTAATGGTGGTGCTGTAAGCTAAAAGAATTCCAAGAAAATGATGATAACAGACTCCACCATAGAAGTAGAATATATCACTGGCTCGAAAGCTATGAAGGAGGCATTTTGGTTCAAGAAGTTCGCCATAGAGCTCAGAGTGATGCCATTAGATGTCATTTCTTTATACTACAATAACAATGGCTTCATAGTCCTAGCTAAGAAGCTGAGATCTCATCAAAAGTCTAAGCAAATCCAGCGGTGGTATCATCTTATCTACGATTATCTTAAGAAGGGATACATTGAGATCAAGAAAGTTGGCACTATAGATAATGCAACTAATCCACTAATGAAGCCATTGAGCTAGTAGAAAATCAAAGCCTACCTTGAAAAGATGGGACTTAGATTTATAGCCAATTGGCTTTAGATCAAGTGGGCGTTTGTTAGATGAGTGTCCTAGAAGCCAGATTAGCTGACACTTATAAAATACTTTCTAGAAGCATTTTTATATTTTTGACTAAAATTAATAAAATGATTATTTTCTATCATATTGTGTATTTAAAGTATATATGTAGATCCTTTGAGTTAATGGGTCTGATAATGCATATTTTCAAGAGTTAAAAATTTAAGACATATGTTATTATAATAAACTCAAACTGTTCATGATCATTGGATCATCATGAGGATGGTGATCAATTCCAAAGATTGATGTACGATCGCTTTCTTAAGATAAATGAGTCTTGAGTCTATGGTGTGGAGATATTAGAGCAAGAGTATAAGTACTTATTGAGAACAAGAGCACTGAGCGTGACTACCTCAAGCAGTCATAAGAGAGTCTACCTTCTTATCGATTACTAGTTCGATGCTGTAGTTGCATATCTAGTTCTTTGACCAGAGGTGCATCGGTAGTTCACCTTGAGTGTGTTATAATTTGACTATACCATAACTCATTCTCTTAACCATTCAGAATGCTGAGGTGTATGTTAGCTATAGCATGTTTATTGTAGAAATTGGATCACACCAATAGGAGATCTATCAATCTCGGTAGAGGAGGACTAACCCTAAGTTGACCATGAGATTGAGTCCATAAGCCCATGGCCATGTAATGCGTAGTCGTTAATAGCACCAAAATTAACTCTACTCACTATGTAGGTAGGGTGTGTCGTGATCGTATCTTTAGGAACCTTGGGCTAAGTTGAGATTGCAAAATAGAAAAAAAAGATTTATTTTGATTTAGAAAATAAACTATCCTAAAATTGATATAATTAGAAAACGAAGATCTTGGAGGTTTTGAATTAATTTTGCACTAATAGAGTTGTATCTCTTTTTTGATTCTTTTTAATGATTATGGTTAACCAAAAAAAAATATCAATTTTTTCTTGGCATGTCTCGTACCTATAGATCACGGCGTATCTCTAAAAAGTACTAGGTAAACAACTCTACTTTCCTCGGCATGCCTCATACCCATAGATTGCGGAACGTCTTTAGAAAGTAAAAGTTGTTCCTAATATTAATCTAATAGAAAAGCATAAATAAAAGCATATAAAAGAGTAGATAAAGAACTCATGAAGATTTAAATAAAAAGCATAATCTTTATTGCAAATAAAAGAAATACAAGAAAGTTTAGAATAATAAATCTGCTCTGTGTCGTTACAAAATTTCTTCTCTCCTCCCAAGATTGCTAGCCTAGCTACTCTTGGAGTAGTTCCTTCCTCTTTCTCTATTTAAGGTTCTAAAAGAATTTCTGGAATGATCCTCAAGTGTGAGTATAAGAGCCTTTTTATAGGAAATAAGAGGGAAGAGTTTTATACGATTTTCAGATGTTGGACTAAAGAAAATAATAAAGCCTAAAAATGGATGGATAAGATTGAAGAATCAAAACAAATAAAGAAAATACAAATTTTCCTCTCGAAATATTTCCAAATATTATTATTTTTCTTCAAAATTCTAGATCTATCTATCGTCATGAATCATGTTGTCATGTCCATCTGCGAAGGCCTGCCATGAACCTGCCATGCCGCCCGCTCATGGACCCGTTAACCCATGATTCTCACAGATCCGTTGACAAGCAACGGACCTACCATCCTTTATCACCAACACCTATTCTTTAACCCATTTTACCAAAAGAAACTTTTGTTTCTTTATCGCTGTTGGTGCAAAATCTGGTTGACGTTGGATTGAGTGAGAGTTAGGGAAGAAGAGGTCGCCACTGGTGACCTACAAAATAAAGTTCCATCCAAAGTCAGTGGTGGTAGCTCCGGTAGGACCCTCCGATGATCAAGTCAGCTCTTCTGACCAATAGAAATGTAGTGTTCAAGCAAGAATTCAGTAGAATTTTGAGAAAGAGAAGAGAGCTTCAAGAAAATATATATGGAGGGTTCCTTTTTATAGACGAAGTCTGTATAGCTATAACCATCCGATAGAGAGCCACTCGGGGCCATGTGGAATTTATTACCATAACCATTCGGTAGTGGGCCACTCGGGACCACATGGAATTTATTATGGAGAGAGTTGTCATTCGTTCGTTGAGATTTAATAGTCGAGGTTAGAAGGAAGCAGACGTTGGTTGGTGAAGATCTTTGACATATGTCAATTCTAGAGGAGTTTGAACTCTTAAAGAAAATATGGCTAGAGGGGATCATTCGGAAGGAATACTACTTGAAATCTAAAAGTAATCCATTGGAGGAATCTAGATGAAGTTTGATTGATGGAGAAGTCCAGAAGAAGTTCGACTCTTGGAGGAATCTAACTCAAGGAGAGGCCTGAAAAGAGTTCGAGAGTTTTGCTCATGTAGGAATCTGACTGAAGAAGAAGTTTGGAAGGAGTTTGGCCACTGTAGGAGTTTGGAAGGGATTCGATCGTTGGAGGAATCCGACTGAAGGAAAAATTTGGAAGGAGTTTGGCTCCTAGAGGTGTTCGACCACTGGTGGAGTCCAGGAGGGGTTCGGCTCCTAGAGAAATTTGGCTGTTGAAGGAGTCTGGAGGGATTCGACTGCTGGAGGAAGAATTTTCGATCGATGCTCTTCCATGATTATCAGTTACATTAGGCTAAGCATCAGACTGGACTTCGACAGGAGTGGGGTTTATCCTCAATAATATGCCCCCCACTTTCGAGTTTGAAATTCGAAGGAAGGGAGTATAGGAAAGATGACTGTCGAAGTTCTTTTTTGAACTCTGTATCCGTTGAGGTTGAAACTCAGGGGAGATCTTATCTTCTTCTAAAGTTGAAGCTTGAAAAAAATCTTATCTCCAGCTAAGGTTGAAACTTGGGGGAGATCTTATCTCGTATTGGGGATAAAGCTCCGGGAAGATCTTATCTCCAGCTGAGGTTGAAACTCGGGAGAAGATCTTATCTCCTATTGAGGTTGAAGCTCGGGAAAGATCTTATCTCCGATCGAGGTTAAAGGAGATCCTAACTCTTATTGAAGTTGATGCTCGGGAAGATCTTATCTCAAGCCAAGGTTATAGGAGATCTCATCTCCTATTAAAGTCGAAGCTCGAGGGAGATCCTATCTCTAGCTGAGGTTGTTGAAGATCTTATCTTCTGTTGAAGTTAAAGCTCGGGAGAGATCTTATCTTCAGCTGAGGTTGTAGGAGATCTTATCTCCAGCTGAGGTTAAAGTTGAAGCTCCGAGGAGATCATATCTCTAGGTGAGGTTATAGGAGATCTTATCTCCTGTTGAGATTAAAGGAGATTATATTTTCAGTTGAAGCTCAGAGCATATCGTATGTCCATCCGAGGTTGTAGGAGATCTTATCTCCTATTGATGTTGAAGCTCGGAGGAGATCTTATCTCCAGCCGAGGTTGTAGGAGATCTTATCTCCTACTAAGGTTGATGTTGAAACTCGAGAGAGATCTTTTCTCCAGTCGAGGTTGTAAGACATCTCATCTCCTGTTGAAGTTGAAGCTTGAGGGAGATCTTATCTCCAACCGAGGTTGTAGGAGATCTTATCTCCTATTGAAGTTGAAGCTCTATGGAGATCTTATCTCCAACTGAGGTTGTAAGAGATCTTACCTTCTATTGAAGTTGAAACTCGAGGGAGATCTTATCTCCAGCTGAGGTTATAGGAGATCTTATCTACTATTGAGGTTGAAGGAGATTCTGTCTTCTATTGAAGCTCGGGGGAGATCTTACCTCCAGTCGAGGTTGTAGGAGATCTTATATCCTATTGAAGTTGAAGCACGAGAGAGATCTTATCTCCAACTAAGATTGTAGGAGATCTTATCTCCTATTGAGGTTGAAGTTGTAGCTCGGGAGAGATTTTATCTCCAGCAGAGGTTGTCGGAGATCTTATCTCCTATTGAAGTTGAAGCTCGAGGGAGATCTTATCTCCTACCAAGGTTGTAGGAGATCTTATCTCCTATTGAGGTTGGAGAAGATTCAATCTTCTTTTGAAGCTTGGGGGAGATTTTATCTCCAGCCGAGTCGGGGCTTCTCTTCTCACCTCGTCTAAAATGAACGAGGCCTTCAACATTGTTCATTTTAGGATGAGGTTCTCCTCCTGTTCCTAACGGATTATAGGGGCATATAAGGATCATTTCGACTTTGCTCATGTTAGGACGAGGTTCTCCTTCTATTCCTAATGGGCTATAGGAGTACATTAGGACTGTTGTCAGGGCCTCTCCCCTCATCTCATCTAAAATAAATGAGGCCTTTGATTTTGCTTATGTTAGGATGAGGTTCTCTTTCTGTTTCTGATGGACTGTAGGGGCACATTAGGGCCATTGTTAGGGCCTTCCCCTCATTCTCATCTAAAATGAACAAGGCCTTCGACTTTGCTCACATTAGGATGAGGTTCTCCTCCTATTCCTAACGGACTATAGGGGCACATTAGGGTCATTGTCACGGCCTCTCCCCTCATCTCATCTAAAATGAATGAGGCTTTCAACTTTGCTCACGTTAAGATGAATTTCTTCTTCTATTCCTAACAGACTATAGGGGCACATAAGGGCCGTTGTCGGAGCCTCATCCCTCATCTCGTCTAGAATTAATAAGGCCTTCAACTTTGCTCATATTAGGATGAGATTCTCATCCCATTCCTAACGAGCGATAGGAGCACATTAGGGTCATTGTCAAAGCCTCTCCCCTTATCTCATCTAAAATGAAAGAGGCCTTCGACTTTGCTCATGTTAGGATGAGGTTATCCTCCTATTCATAATGAGCTGTAGGGGCACATTAGGGCCGTTGTAAGGGCTTCTCCCCTCATCTTGTGTAAAATGAACAAGGCCTTCGATTTTTCTCATGTTAGGATAAGGTTCTCCTCCTATTCCTAATGGACTATAGGGGCACATAAGGATTATCGTTAGAGCCTCTCCCCTCATCTCGTCTAAAATGAATGAGGTCTTCGACTTGCTCAGGTTAGAACGAGTTTCTCCTCCTGTTCCTAACATGACTACTTTCGATTGCTTCTTTTTTATCGTCACATAATTTTTGCACCAAGAAGTAATAATGTTGAGATGGAGGAGTTTTTTTGAAGGATAATTACTGATTGTACGTTCTCAGATTTTTTGAATTCCAAGATCGTGGGAGCATTATTCCTCCGAGCTCCTTCAAGCGATAAGCTCTGGACCGGATGACCTCCTCTATTTTATATAGGCCTTCCCAATTTGGGGCAAGCTTCCCCTAGCTCTGAGGCTAAGAGATGATGGCTCATCGAAGAACTAAGTCCCCCAGATATAGTATTGATGATGCCGAGAGGCAAACAATCTACTTGTTGTTCCTTCCTCCTTGGTGGTTCTAACTGTGGTAGTGCCCTTGGCCAATCTTCTCTTACTTCAGGCTGACGTCTATGGAGCATTGATGGGGGCGTAGTTGTGAAGTCTTCTAGGGGAGAACTTCATCATGCCCTTCTGTCGGGGCTTCTTTGATGATGAGCTCGAGGAGGAGTTCGAGCTTGCTTGTGCTCGGAGGGAGTCTGTGAGCATGGCCAAACTTCATTTGGCCCACCATCAGCTGCGGGTTTATTAGACTCGCCCACTCACTACTCTCCTGTGGCTTCCTCATTCTTCAATTTGAAGGCTTCTTCGGCTCGGGCACATCCTTCAATCCGAGCTAGCAAATCGGTAAAGTCCCTGGGGTACTTCTTCTCTAGGGAGAACAGTAAATCATTCTTCTGAAGTCCACCCTTGAGCGCGGCCATTGCAACAAACTGATCTAGGTTCCGGACGTTCAATGCAGCAGTATTAAATCGGGTGACATAAGCCTGGATACATTCTTCCTCCTTCTGCTTGATATTCATCAGAAAATTCAAACCTCGGTGGGGACGTCAGCTGCTAACGAAGTAAGCTGCAAACTGATGGCTCATCTGGTCAAAGAAGAAGATCATACCTGACTTCATTGTTGAGTACTAGTTTCTTGCTGCTCCCTTTAAGATAGACAAAAAAGCTCGGCATAAGATGGCATCTAATGCACCATGGAGCGGCATCATGGTTCGAAAGGCTTTTAGTTGATCAATCAGATCAGAGGTTCCATCATAGCCTTCAAATTAAGAAAGCTTGAAGTTTAATAGAATGGACTGTTGCATAATTTGAAAAGAGAATGGAGGATTGATACGGACGTCGTCCTGGTGAGCCGGGGCGACGTGGTAGAGTTCCTCAATCCATCGGTCCATCTTCCACAGTTTTTGATCGAGGATGTCATCTCAATCGTAGATCTTGGATGGCTTCTAACTGTAGATGGAGAAGATCTATTTCAGAGAAGAATCATAGTTTGAACAAGGATCCTGTGCTCCCTATTTCTCCTTCTTAAAGATGATGGGTATGCTAGCCCAAGAGATCCTCCTTGGGATCGATTCCAAATATTTCGATGATGGATTTTCTGATGGAACCGCCACCGAAGATCGCCGCATGGACTACACCATTTTGGTGAGGCCCTGAACCCGATGCATCAGTAGGTTAAACTGCTCTGGATCTACCATAGCCGTGGGTGGAGGAGGAGGTTGAAGCACTGATGATGGAGCAGCAAAGGATGGAGCAGCTACGGATGGATCTTCGGGTAGTCATATTTTTTGGTGGCATTTTTTGAGATTGAGGGAGAGGATGGAGATGAACCTTGAAGATCAAGATCCACAGGGTCGACTGAGCACTCTTCTAAGAATAAGGGTATCTCAAGAATAGAGGGTCCTTCCTCTAGCACCAATCCTGTTGGTGCAAAATCTGGTTGATGCCAGATCGAGTTGGAATTAGAAAAGAAGAGGTCGCCGACGATGACCTACAAAATAATGTCTCATCTGGAGTTGGTGGTAGTGGCTCCGGCAGGATCCTCTGATGATCAAGTCAGCTCTTCTGGCCAACAAAAATGGAGTGCTCAAGCAAGAATTCAGCAGAGTTTTGGGAAGGAGAAGAGAGCTTTAAGAAAACATATATGGAGGATCCCTTTTTATAGATGGAGCCTGTATAGCCGTAACCATTCGATAGTGGGCCGCTCGAGGCCACGTGGAATTTATTACTATAATCGTCCAGTAGTGGACCGCTCTGGACCACGTGGAATTTATTATGGAGAGAGGTGTTGCCCATTCGTTGAAATATAATAGTCGAAGTTTGGATGAAGTAGGCATTGGTTGGTGAAGATCTTTGACATATGTCAATTCAGAGAAGTTCAGACTCCTAAAAAAAATACGGCTAGAGGAGATCATCTGAAAAGAATACTAATTGAAATCTAGAAGTAATCCATTGGAGGAATCTAGATTGAGTTCGACTGATGGATAAGTCCAGAAGGAGTTTAGCTCCTGGAGGAATCCGACTGAAGAAGTGGTCCAAAAGGAGTTTGAGACTTTGGCTCCTATAGGAATTTGACTGAAGGAGAAGTTCGAAAGAAGTTCGGCTCATGGAGGAATCTAACTGAAGGAGAAGTCTGAAAGAAGTTTGACCACTGTAAGAGTCTGAGAGGGATTCGGTTGTTGGAGGAATCCGACTGAAGGAGAAGTCCGAAAGGAGTTCGACTGCTGGTGGAGTCCAGGAGGGGTTTGGCTCCTGAAGGAATTTGACTGCTGAAGGAGTCTGGAGGGGTTTGGCTGCTGGAGGAAGAATTTTCGATCGAAGCTCTTTCGTGATTACTAGTTACATTAGGCTAAGCATTAGACTGAACTTCGGTGGTAGCGGAGTTTATCCCCAACAATCGCATATATCCTTTTAGATTCCCAGTATCTTCATTTTTCACATTACCACATGCATCCTTCTTTTAATTTAGTTCCATTTTGAGTCTAATTTACATCAAATTTGAATCCTTTTGATCTACAAATTGGGCTCTTTATATCAACGATCATCTTTTCTACAAAATATAAGAAGAATCATCAAATTATTAATAAATAAAATAAAATAAATATAATTCTATGCTTCAAATGGCTTCAATTAATAATTTATCACATCTTCCAACTTGAACTTTGCTCATTCTCAAGTAAAATAAAAAAAATCAGCAGTGAGTATCGACTCAGCCTTGAATAAAAAGTTAAGTTAGGCATTCCTCAAGGCAAGTGATACCCGGCTAGACCATTAAAGAGATACTACATTGGATTATTAATTCGATCTAGTTAGTAGTTGAGTGTTAGCCATAGAAATTTTAAGAGCTCTTCTTTCACCAACTTCTCACTTTACTCTTTACATCCTCTAACTTGATGTGAGCTAGGTTTATTATCTTCTTGCAAGTTAATCCTCCTTATTATCTTTTTTCTACATTGCCCACCTTTTGACATGAACCACAATGCTTACTTAGGCGAAGAAGCCCGATTACTAAATGGAAAACCAATGTGTATTTTTTTTAACATAATTTAAGAGAAACTTTTGCATACCTTAACCTTTCCATCCAATCTTCCATAAAGTCAAATCTCCATTGAGATCAGTAAGAAGAAGGCTCTAGAATCACTTTAAAATTTAGTCTAGTCTAAACTCTATAATTCATTGGATTTTCTTAATGATTTATCCCTCAACATCTTTAAAATTATCTACACCATTAATCACTTATTGATTATAATGCCTGATCAATTTTAAATCAAAACAAGATTCGGGTACACAAAACTAATTATTTTTGACCATATGAGGACTTGATTAAATTAGTTTTCTTCTCTCCCAACTTAATCTACATGATCCTCAATGGAGTAGAAAAATAAAATAAGCAAAGAAAATAAAAGGAGAGAGTGCACCTAGGATAATTTTGCTTCGAATGTTGAATATAGCTTCATTGATTAGCAAGCTCATATTCTAAACTCCTGCAGCTGAAGTGAAGTGAAAAATATGAAATCATTGGATTGCCATCCAAGAAGCACTAAGTTTTATGTCTTCAGCCAGACATCATGTTTATTATTCATTATAAGATAGATCACACAGGTAGATGGTTTCGATTTGTTCTTTATGTGCAATTTCATCTATATATGGCTTCAGACATTGGCCGTTCATCCTAAATGTATCGCTATTCTGGGGGTCATGAATTTCAATTGCTCAATGTAGGAATATTTGTGTAATAATGAAAGGTCCATCCCATCAGGAGTGGAGTTTATCGAGAAAGAGGTGTAACCTGGAATTGAAGAACCATACCTTTTGATTTAGCTTAAATGATTTTCTAGATACTTATTTGTCATGAAACACTTTTGTTGAAGCCTTGTAAATTTGTGAACTCTCATATGCATCATTTCGAAGTTGTTCCAATTCATTGATTTGCAACCTCTGATTAGAACTTGCATTCTTTATGTTAAAATTAAATATTCGTATGGCTCAGAGTACACGATGTTCTAATTCAACTGGCAGATGGCATGCTTTGCCATAAACTAATCGATAGGGTGACATACCGATTGGAGTTTTAAAAGCTATACGGTAATCCCATAATGCATCATCTAAGCGAAGGGATCAATCCTTTCTATCGGGCCTAACCATCTTTTCTAGGATATGCTTAATCTCACTATTTGACACCTCTACTTGATCATTAATTTGGGGTTGATATAGTGTGGCAACTTTATGTGTAATATTATATTTTTTTATAAGTACTTCAACGTGTCTATTCGTGAAATGAGTCCCTCCATCACTAATGATCATCCTTGGGAAGCCAAATCGACTAATGATATTTCGTTGGATAAAACTAGTTACAACATTATTATCATTAGTCCATGTAGCTATTGCCTCTATCTATTTTGACATGTAATCAACTACCACCAGAATATATTCGAACCCAAACGAAGCTAAAAAAGGTCCCATAAAACCGATCCCCCAAACATTGAAGATTTCTACTACTAAAATGGGGTCAGCAGCTGTTAGATATGAGTGCCCTAGAAGCCAGAATTAGCAGACACTTGTAATACACTTCTAAGGATAAAATTATAATTTTGACTATAAATAATAAAATGGGTTATTTTCTATCACATAAGTATATTTAGTGTCTGTGATACATCCCTCGAGTTAATGGTAATGATAATTCATATTTTCAAGAGTTGAAAATTTATGACATGAATTTTCATTTATTAACTCATAAAATGCTCCTGACCATAGGATCATCATGAGGATGGTGATTGATCTGGAAGATTAGTGTACAATCACTTCTTTATAGTAGATGAGTCTTAAGTCTATGGTGTAGAGACACCGGAGCGAAAGTACAGGTACTCGTTAGAGAACGAGGGCACTGAGCATGACCACCTTGAGTAGTCATAAGAAAGTCTACCTTCTCATCGATGACTGACTCGATGCTGCAGTGGTGTGTCTGGTTCTTTGACCTGAGGTGCATCAATAGTTCATCTTGAGGGTGTTATAGTTTGACTATACCATGAATCGGTCACCTAGCCATTCGGAACCATGAGGTGTATGTTGGCTATAGCATGTTCATTGTAGGAATTGGATTGCACCAAGATGGAATCTATCTACCTCGGTGGATGAGGAGTAGCCTTATGATGATCATGACAATCAAGTCCATAAACCCATGGCCATGGCACAGAGTGTGAAATAATAGAAAGAGTTTCTATTTAGGTTTTCACATCAAACTTGAATCGAATGATTAAATCATATGACAGAAATTAGGGTTTGACGAGTTCACCTTAACCCTAAGCGGATCAAGACTCAAGATAGAAGAACTTAATCACACAACTAGCTGCACCAAGAGGTTCATTTTCAGTTTTGATGGATTGCCACCATATGCTGCTAGGTGTCACTGAAGGATTTTGTGTGCAATTAGAATGATTTAGATGATCGATCATTCTATGTTGTCTGAATCAGAAGAGTTCTGATCCATCGAAAGGAGTTTCAATGACGTCGATGATGGAGATCATGACACATCCCATTATCATACAGAACTAAATCTAATTGGGTTACACAAATAATGGTTTGGATCTAGATATCGTCAATTGGACTAACCCAGTTTAATTGATTTGAATAAGATTCAATTAGGTTCAAGGAAATCATGCTAGCACACGATTGAGTCTAACATTCTTCTTTTTCTATCATAAAAGTTATCTCGACTGAGCCAAATGAGTTTGTACTCACTCAGATACCATTACCTGATCTGACTGGAGCTTGTCCATGTCAAAAAAGGGTTGTCTTAATTTATGAGATAAATTTGAGACAACACTTGCCATTTTTCGTCATCAACTAATTCTTGTACTTTGACTTGGTCAAACATTGACCTTTGACCCTTGGACATCTGCCCATGTGTCATGCACTTATTGGAGAGTAGATAGGGGCTTGTCCCCTCTTTGAAAATTGAAAAGAAGGGGGTGCACACCTAGGATGGCGTGCGCCCATGGATAGGGATGCTGGAGTCCCGTATGGATGGCACTCCAGGTTGCTTCTTGGTTTCTACTTAGGTGGCCCTTGGGTATCTACTTTGACTAGTCTTAGGCACCATCTAAGAATGAACCTATGGGTCTCTCATCTGATTGGATCAGGTGATGTCATCCCATCAATTAGATTTAGATCTGATTGCATGAAGCAACGTGATTGGCTGGGGTGATGCAGCACTGCATGGCGCAGCATAGTCTATAAAAAGACCCTATCTACGCCTACTTTTTAGAACTCCTCTTCCAAGCTACACCCCAAGGCTGCCTCTCTCCCTTCTCCATGCCACCATCTAGTCTTCTCCCTCCTCTCTATGCCCAAGAATGTTGGGCCTTCAGATTAGTGCGAGTCAGGCAAGGAAAGACTGACGAAAAAGGAAGAAGGCAGCACTACTGCAGAGACGACGGGTGATCTTCAAAAGAAGTTTTGAAGATTCTCCAAATCAGATCTAGATCTAATTTTTGAAAAAAAGAAAGAGAAGGAGAAGATCTTCAAATCCAGTCCGAGCAGATACTGCTAGAGGCCAGGCGCTTGCATGGCTAGATCCAGTACCTCAGGGCTTCGGTAGGATCATCAACGGATAATCAGATTACCCAGAATCAAGATAAAATTAACTCAAAATTGATTTAGTTTATTTTTTTAGTTATTAAATCATAAATTAGATTTGAAAAGTGTCAAATCTAATCTAGATCTAAGAGGTAATTTTTCAAATATGCCTCTTGATCCAATCAGATCTGAAGGAACCTAACCCCGAAAAATCAGGATTTTCCTTCAACTTGTATCAGAGCCAGGTTCTTATAAAATTTTTTTTAGATCTAATTTAATCTAATTAATTAGTGATTTTAGATATCACATGAGATATGATTAGATCTAAAATTAGAAAAATAAAAAATTAAAATTAATTAATATAGATCTAATATGTATGAGATACATAACTAGACTAGGTATAGAATTGTTCTATATGTAGTCTACTATAATCATATCTTTTATTTGATTGAATATAATTTTTAGATCTATTTACTTTTTATTTTCTGATATTATAAATAATATTATTATATCTAAAAATAGAAAATAAATTAAATTTAATTTATTCATATGAGATATGATAGTTGCATGTTTAGACAAGTTGTAGAATAGTTCTGCAAATAGGTCTAGATTAAATTTTATTTGATAAGATCAAATTTAAATTTAATTTTTTAGATAATTATGAGATAATTTAGATCTGAAAAACTGCATGCATGATATTTGTTATATATACAAAACATGTTTTAATTAGATCTAATTTTTTATACGAGATATATGTTTAGATCTAATTAGTTTTCGTAGATTAGTTATTTTTCTGATTAAGGCGTTCCCCTTGGCCGTCCGATCATAAGAACAAAGTAGGGCTTAAACACCCTCTCCTCCCATTCGATGGGGTGTTCTTATGATGTGTAGGGGTGCTGCGCGTTCATCCTTAATCAGAAATTGAAAAACCTACTTTCTGCAAAACCCTAGATCCTAAAACCCTAGGATCTTATTTACATATTTTTTTTAAGAACCCTAACTTAATTAAGAATTAAGTTTATGAAATATCGATTAGGTCTAAAATTAAGAATTTTAGATCCAAGACATATTCATAAATCTGGGTTCGGGTTTGGGTAGCTTAATTAGGTCTAGCGGTTGATCAAACTGAATCAAGAGTTGGTTAGATGGGATCAATAATGCTTAAATTGACCAGCCTAATAGGATTAAGTCTGGGTCAAGATCGAGTCACGTGAGTGATCGATCAAGCTAAGACCTAATTAGGCTCAGTGGTTAGAGTCTGGATTGTAGGTAAATCTGATTGGTTCTGTCTCAATAATTTGGTATCTAAGGTAAGTTTGGCAGATACAATCGATTGGTTTTTAATTGGAAGCTACTCGACTCGAATGCATTCTTCTTGAGTTAATGGCATATCCCTTCCACTGGTCTCACTTACCTAGCCATGTTTGTTGACTCAGTTCTAATCTGAGGTGGTCAATAATCCAAGCTAACCCATGCCTCTAGGTTAGTCATAATAGTTATGACTATGTCAAGTTTAGTTTAATGAGACCTAAATCAAATCTCCCTAAGAAAAGATTAAGTCTAAGGTCTTCCACCATTGTAGATGTACGGACCCTTTCCAGGATTAATTATTCTCCACTGGTTATAGTGGCTCAGTTGCACCGAAAAGATGCAACTATGTCTATTAGGCATCGGATGCTACGGGCTGGAGGATTAATTTGGCTCAATATTTTGGATATGGTGAGAGACTCAATTTAGAATTCAGTCTGTACAAATGGTGGGTCTGACTTAACTAAGAAGTGATCAATATTTCGGACACGGTGAGATTCATGAATTAGAGATCAAGTTTGGGTGCACCATGATTAGAGAATCATTGAACAAGAGTTGTTCACCCATTAGCTAACCCATCACCAATAACTGTTAGGTGAGGTGATGAGTAAGTCGGTGGGACTGCATCACCCACTAGAAATTAGTAATCATGGAGATTTTTGTATCTCTATAGAGGGACTGTAGGGATCTGAAAAAATAGTGGGAGTTAATTTATTTAAAAATAAAATTCCTAAATAAATTGGTTAAGTCTTAATTATAATATCTAACTAGAAACTTTGACTCTCTACAGAAAGATGTCTACATCTAATCCACTAGCACGAATCCTGGATACCCATAGACTGATCGGACCAAATTACAAGGATTGGCTTTAAAACTTCAAAATTATTTTGGATTTCAAGAAGTTATCTCATGTATTGGACCAAGACCCTCCCACCTTACCAACTCATCCATCCGTTGAATAGAGAGCATCTTTGGATAACTGGACTGATGAGGATAATAAGGCCAGATACTAAATGTTGGGCTCAATGTCTGATGAGCTTCAACACCAACATGAAGATATCAGAACTGCTCGCCAAATGTTGGCTCACCTATAGGAGATGTTTGGTGAATAGAGTCGCACAGCCAAGTATCAAGTCACTAAATGACTGTTCAAGGCTAAGATGCAAGATGGACAATCAGTCCAAGATCATTGTCTGATGATGATCAAGGACTTGGAAGAGCTTGAGAAGCTCAGAGTGAGGTTGGACTTAGATCTGTCGAATGATATAATTCTGCAATCCTTGACTGATGCATTTGGGCAGTTCATCATGAACTACCACATGCATAAACTTCAAAACTCCTTGGTCGAACTTATGAACATGCTGGTTATCGCTGAGCTTTTCATGAAAGATTCTAAAGGCTCAGTACTTGCTATGGAATGGGCTTCTTCCAAGAAAAAGTCTTTTGGAAAGAAGTAGAAGTCTATGAAAAAGTGAAGGTGGAAGAAGGAAAGAAGAAAAAGGCAGAGCTGAAGAAGAAGGCTGCTGACAAAGAAAAGTATTTCTATTGCAACAATGATGGCCATTGGAAGCGGAACTGCCCTACTTACCTGGCCATCCTAAAGAGGAAGGAGGCAAGTCCTTCTAGAGGTATGCTCGTTATTGAGTCTAACCTTACGATTTCTTCTGCATCCAATTGGGTGCTTGACTCTCGTTCTAGTGCTCGCTTGTGCACTTTTATGCAGGGTCTTAAGGATAGTAGGAGGCTGAGGGATGGTGAGATAATCCTACGCGTCGAAAATGGAGCAAGGGTTGCTGTCATAGCCGTGGGAACATACCTTCTTCGACTACCATCTAGTTTAGACATAGTATTAAAAGACTGTTATTTTGTGCCTGCAACAAGCAGGAATTTGATTTCTGTTTCTTGCCTTGCATTAGAAGGCTATGTAATTAGTTTTCTTAAGGACCATTGTAACATTCTTTATGAAAGAAATAAAATTGCAAATGGTTTCCTTATTAATGATCTTTATTAGTTACATGTTGATGTATCTAATTTTAATTTTAAGCAAAATGTGAATGCCATAAAATCAAAATATCCTAGGGATAGTCCTAATGATAGGTATCTATGGCACCTAACATTAGGTCATATAGCAGAAGATAGGATTAACAAATTTGAGAAAACTAGGCTATTGAGTCCATTGACTTCCGAGTCATATCCAATTTATGAATTCTATCTTCATGGCAAAATGACCAAGCTCCCTTTTGTAGGACATGGGGAAAGGGCCACAGATCTTCTTGCCCTAGTACATACAGATGTATGCGGCCCATTTGATGTGCTGGCTAGAGGCAACTTAGTCTACTTCATAATCTTTACCGATGATTTATCAAGTATGGGTATGTGTATCTTATGAGACACAAGTCTGAAGCATTTGAAAAGTTCAAAGAATTCAGACATGAAGTAGAAAAATAAATTGAAAAACCCATTAAGGTTCCTCGTTCAGATCGAGGAAGTGAATACCTTAGTCGAAAATTCCTGGACTATCTCAATGAAAATGTCATAGTCTCTCAATGGACTCCACCAGGAACACCTCAACTCAACGAAGTTTCAGAATGGAGGAACAGGACCCTATTAGATATGGTCCGATCCATGATGAGCTTCATAGACCTCCCTGATTTTCTTTGCGGATACTGTTTGTTAACTACAATTTACCTACTGAATAGGGTTCCTTCTAAAATCGTTCCTACCACACCGTATGAAATATGACATGATAAGAAACCAAGTCTGAGTCATCTCAGAATTTGGGATTCTCCGGCTCATGTCAAAAGACAACAAGCGGACAAGTTAGACTTTGGGTCCTTTAGAGCATGATTCATAGGATATCCTAAAGAGTCATTACGATATTATTTCTACATTCCAGAAGATCGTAATGTGATTGTGAGTCGACATGCCATCTTTCTTGAAAAATAGTTTATTCAAGATAGCGACATTGGAAAGCAGATCAAGCTTGATGAGAAAGTCTCACAAGAGCAACGACTAAGGACCAAATGGAACCAAATCAGATTAAGCCAATCCATACACTACCTCCGCCACTACCTCCACCACCTCATAGATCGGAAAGGGTTTTTCATCCTCCTGAAAGGTACTTTGTTCAGAGGATGTAGAGGAAATGTTTCTCATAGGTAATGGGGTTCATGGTGATGATCCCAAAACCTATAATGAGGCGATAACAGATATTGACTTCGAGAAATGGTTAGCAGTAATGAAGTCAGAAATTGATTCGATGCACTCAAACGAAGTCTGGACCTTGGTAGATCAACCAAAAGGTATAGTACCTATTGGGTGTAAATGGATCTTCAAGAGAAAGATTGATGCAGATGGGAATGTGGAGACATTCAAGGCTAGATTAGTGGCAAAAGGTTATAATCAATGCGAAGGTATTGACTATCAGGATACCTTTTCGCCAGTAGCTATGCTAAAATTCATTCGCACATTGCTTGCTGTTGCATCCTATTTCGATTATGAAATATGACAAATGGACGTGAAAACGACGTTCTTAAATTGATATTTTGAGGAATATATCTATATGGAACAACCGCTAGGTTTCACATCCAGTGATGATGACCACAAGGTTGGCAAGCTGCAAAGGTCCATATATGGACTTAAGCAAGCATCTTGAATCTAGAATACTTGTTTTAATGATGTGATCAAAATGTTTAGTTTCATAAAAAATGAGGAGGAGCCATGTGTCTCCAAAAAGGTCAGTGGGAGCACTGTTGTCTTCCTCGTATTGTACGTGGATGACATCCTCCTTATCGAAAATGATATTTCCATGTTGACCACAGTTAAAATATGGTTATCTAAAGAATTCTCCATGAAAGACCTAGGAGAAGCATCCTTTATTCTAGGAATTAAGGTCTATTGAGATAGAGCAAATAGGATGCTAGGACTTTCACAGAAGATGTACATAGAGGAAGTACTAAAGAGGTTTAGTATGAAAAACTCTAAGAGGGGTTTAGTACCCTTCAGGCATGGCATTCATCTTTCCAAGAAGATGTGCCCTAGCACACCTGAGGAAATAGAACGCATGAGCAAGATCCCTTATGCTTCAGCAATAGGGAGCCTCATGTATGCCATGTTATGTACACGACCTGATATAGCCCATGCTGTGAGTGTCACGAGCAGATATCAGTCGAATCCAGATGAAGATTACTGGACTTCTGTGAAATGTATCCTTAAGTACTTGAGAAGAACTAAGGATATATTACTGATCTTTGGTAATTGAGAACTCTAAGTTCAGGAATATACAGACTTGGACTTTTTGTCCGATGTAGATGATCAAAAGTTGACATCTAGGAGTCTATTTGTGTGGAGCTGTCAGTTGAAAAAGTTCCAAACAGACAGTGATAGTAGATTCCACCATAGAAGCAGAATATATCGCTATGTCAGAAGCTATGAAGGAAGCATTTTGGTATAAGAAGTTTGCTATGAAGATTGGAGTGATGCCATCAGATGCCATTCCTCTATACTGTGACAACAATGGTGCCATAGCCCTTACTAAGTAGACAAGGTCTCACCAGCAATCCAAGCACATCAAGCGGCGATACCACCTCATCCGCGATTACCTCGAGAAGGATTACGTCGAGGTCAAGAGAGTTGACTCCGCAGATAATGCGGCGGACCCACTTACAAAACCATTGGACCAGCAGAAGATCGAAGCCTACCTTAAGAAGATCGGACTTAGATTTGTAGCCAATTGGCTTTTGGTCAAGTGGGAGTTTGTTAGATATGAGTGCCCTAGAAGCCATAATTGACTGACACTTGTAATACACTTCTAAGGGCAAAATTATAATTTTGACTATAAATAATAAAATAAGTTATTTTATATAACATAAGTATATTTAGTGTCTATGATACATCCCTTGAGTTAATGATAATGATAATTCATATTTTCAAGAGTTAAAAATTTAAGACATGAATTTTTATTTATTAATTCATAAAATGCTCCTGACCGTAGGATCATCATGAAATGGTAATTGATCTGGAAGGTCCGTGTATAATCACTTCTTTATAGTAGATGAGTCTTAAGTCTATGGTGTAGAGACACTGGAGCAAGAGTATAGGTACTCGTTAGAGAACGAGGGCATTAAGTGTGACCACCTCGAGTAGTCATAAGGAAGTCTACCTTCTCATCGATGACTGACTCGATGCTGTAGTGGTGTGTTTGGTTCTATGACCTAAGGTGCATCGGCAATTCACCTTGAGGGTGTTATAGTTTGACTACACCATGACTCGGTCTCCTAGCCATTCAAAACCCTGAGGTGTATGTTGGCTATAGCATGTTCATTATAGGAATTGGATTGCACTAAGATGGAATCTATCTACCTCGGTGGATGAGGAGCAGCCCTATGATGATCATGAGAATCAAGTCCATAAGCCCATGGCCATGGCATAGAGTGTGAAATAATAGAAAGAGTTTCTATTAAGGTTTTCACATCAGACTTGAATCGAATGATTAAATCATATGATAGAAATTAGGGTTTAACGAGTTTATCTTAACCCTAATCTAATTGAGGCTCAAGATAGAAGAACCTAATTGCATAAGTAGCTGCACCAAGAGGTTCATTTTCAATTTTGATGGGTTGCCACCACATGCTGCTAGGTGTCATTGATGAATTTTGGGAGCAATTAGAATGATTTAGATGATCGATCATTCTAAGTTGTCTGAATCAGAAGAGTTCTGATCCGTCGAAAAAAGTTTCGATGATGTTGATGATGGAGATCATGACATATCCCATTATCATACAGAATTGAACCTAACTGGGTCACACAAATAAGGGTTTGGATCTGGATATCATCAATTGGACTAAACCAGTTTAATTGATTTGAATAAGATTCAATTAGGTTCAAGAAAATCATGCTAGCACACGATTAAGCCTAACATTCTCCTTTTTCTATCATAAAAGTTATCTCAACTGAGCCAAATGAATATATGCTCACTCAAGTACCTTTACCTGGTCTGACTGGAGCTTGTCCAAGTTAGAAAAAGATTGTCTTAATTTATGAGATAAATTTGAGACAACACCTACCATTTTTTGTCACCTGCTAATTCTTGTACATTGACTTGGTCAAACATTGACCTTTGACTCTTAGACATCTGCTTATGTGTCATACAATTATTGAAGAGTAGATAGGGGCTTGTCCCCTCTCTGAAAATTAGAATGAAGGGGGCACTCACCTAGGATGGCGTGCGCCCATGGATAGGGATGCTGGAGTCCCATACGGATGGGACTCCAGGTTGCTTTTTGGTTTCTACTTAGGTGGCCCATGGATATCTACTTTGACTGGTCTTAGAAGCTATCTAAGAATGAATCTATAGGTATCTCATCTGATTGGATTAGGTGATGTCATCCCACCAATCAGATTTAGATCTGATTGCACGAAGCAACGTGATTGGCACGGGTGATGCAGCACTGCATGGCACAATAGAGTCAATAAAAAGACCCTATCTGCGCCAACTTTTAAGAACTCCTCTTCCAAGCTATGCCCCAAGGCTGCCTCTCTCCCTTCTCCATGCCACCATCTGACCCTCTCCCTCCTCTCCATGCCCAAGGAAGTTGGGCCTTCAGATTAGTGCGAGTCAGGCAAAAAAAGGCTGACGAAAAAGAAAGAAGACAGCACTACTGCAGAGACGACTGGTGATCTTCCAAAGTAGTTTTGAAGATTCTTCAAATCAGATCCAAATCTGATTTTTGAAGAAAAGAAAGAGAAGAAGAAGATCTCCAGATCTAGCTTGAGTGGATACTGCTAGAGGCTAGGCACTTGAATGGCTAGATCCAGAACCTCAGGACTTCGACAGGATCATCAACGAATAATCAAATTACCCAGAATCAAGGTAAAATTAACTCATTATTAATTTAGTTTTATTTTCTTAATTATTATATCATAAATCAAATTTGAAAAGTGTCAGATCTGATCTGGATTTAAGAGATAATTTTTGAAATATGCCTCTCGATCCAATCAGATCTGAACGAACCTAATCCCAAAAAATCAAGATTTTTCTTCAGCAGCATCATATCCTTCTTGGATAAATTTTTTATTTGCTGACCTTGCAAACAACTTCGGCCAAACTCATGCACAACCTTGAAAAGCACTAGCCAATAAAATCCACTCTATAGCACTTATGCTACAGCTTTTCTTCCACTAAAATCTTCCCCATATGCCGAAGAATTGCAAAAAGTGAGAATGTTTTGGAATTCACTCTCGGGGATTCAACGACGAATAACTTGGTCATAATAGTCTTCAAATAGTTTAGGTTTCTCCTAGAAATAATGTTTAATTTACAAGAAAAATCGATCCTTTTTCTGTTTTATCTAGTGAGAAGGTACTTGTCCTGTTGATAAGTAATTGACAATATGGACAAACCATGGAGGATGGCTAGAGGAGATTGCAAAAAGTTATTCATCAGGAAATTTCTCTTTGACCTCATCTATGTCTATCATGTGTTCAACCAAGATCTTGGAGATGTGATCAGCTACCACATTCTCGGAACCCTTCTTATCCTGAATTTTTAGATCAAATTCTTGTAGAAGAATGATCCATCTAATCAATTGTAGTTTAGTATCATTCTTTGAGAGAAGATGTTTCAGAGCCGCATGATCAATGTATACTAGAACCTTAGATCCTTATAGATATGCGCAAAATTTTTCAAGGGCGAACACTACCGCTAGTAGCTCTTTTTTGGTTGTGGTGTAGTTTAATTGGGCATCAGAAAGAGTCTTGCAAGCATAATAGATTACATGTGGCTCCATATTAATTTTTTGGCCTAAGACGGCACCAATTGCAACGTTAGAGGCATCACACATAATCTCAAAAGGAATGGACTAGTCAAGGGGTTTTATTATGGATGCTATTGTTAGGGCTGTTTGTAATTGCAGGAACTAGATCTAGGGTTTTATGGATAGATCTTGAAACTTTTTCAAGATCAGACAATGAAAGATTTAAATAAATTAAATATTTATTTAAATAAATATATAAATAACTAGATCTCAGATCTATTACATGATCGAGGCATGATATCAAATAAAAAATTAAAAACATAAAGAAGAAGGAAAGGTTGATCACATCAACCCAGATCTACACTACATCTAATGCAGATATGAAATCAATAGATCAGATCTATTATCTATGCAAGTTAGATGTTCTAACTTACTGATCTAGACTTGAACATAAAGTCACAAGCCGCACATACATCCGGCCTCTATGAGTCCTCCACATGAGCCTACGAACTCTGATATGAAGTTCGATGCAGGAAATTAGCATAGCATGCTAGTACCATGCTAATCCTTCTCAATCTGATGCTTCCTTCTTCAAAATATGGACTCTCCAAAATATGAGAAGGAAGAGGAGAGTTTTTTTTATTTGAGACTCTCTTAGAAAAAACTCAAAAGAAGGAGGAGAGATGAAGAATAAAACAGTCCTAGAAGAAGACCCTCTTCTTCTTCTCTTTTCTCTCACTTAGATACCTAGTTTGGTGCCTATGGAATCCTCATGCCCAAGAACCATCTTCCCCTAATTTTTGCACACAAAAAACCTCTCCTAAATATCTAAATCACACAAAAATTTCAGCCAAAAATTCATCTAATAAATATACAAAAAAGAAGGGTCCTTATCTAGGTCAAAAACTAGATAAGGAAAGGTCAAACTGGGCAAGACAAGAGGCGCCCAACTCTTGGGTGCCTTCTCCACAAATATTGGAGTGGACCAGCAAGGGAGGGCATACAAAAAAGAGGTTTCTCACATGTAATAAGAGAAGAATTAATAAAAGAAGGACCGGCACTCAAGGGAAGGAGTTTTGGTCAATAAGGATTCTATCTCATAGAATTCTAAAGCAAAACTAACTCCCCTTTTGACTTGGTCTTCCAACAAATTGCCTTATGAGAAAAGAAGGGAGAGAGGGGCGTGCGTGAACATCAGGGAGCGGAGATCTCACACACAAAATAAAGAAAAGTATGCGTGGGGGGTGTGGGCTAAGGTGGCGCAGGGTTACGGAATCCTAGTCATACTAGGACTCCAATTTTGACTTGGTCAAACAAGGTCTTTTAACCAAATAAAATCAAGAGTAAACCAACTCAATTAAATAAGGCCCTAATCCATTTAAAGAATTAATTAAATTTAATTTAATTAGATTTAATTTTAATTTAATTTTCTAATTAAATTAGAAAATTGGGTTGACTAGAGTCCTAGTTAGACTAGGACTAGTTCTACCTTGCACTTAGCTTATCCAATAAGTCAATTGGACTTATCCAATCAAGCCCAAACTAAATTTAATTAAATTATATTTAATTAGACTTAATCTTAGACCGCTAGTTTAATCAAATTAAGCTAATTAGTAGTCTAATTGCTAATCAATCCTCCTACAATACTTGCACTAGGTTAAACACCAATCATATTGATTATTTAACCCTATAATGATTCTTAATTATTGATCAACCATCCTATAAGATCATGAGCTCTAATATGTGTGACCTCATAGGTCTGAACCTAAGTCGGTAGCACAATAATAAATTTTTTTATCAATTAAAGTGATCATCTAGTAATGATATCCGATGGTCGGATAGGTCGAATGTGTAGAACAACATCCTTAGAAGCCATGCGGATATAGTTTCCATATAATTCATCCCCTTGACCAAAATGCTCATAGAACACCTCAGAGTTTAACTGTCAACTCTAATCAGGTTCTCCATATTGTATTTTAGAATACCAAATCCATCTGATGGATTATCCTGGCCAAGGTTTTGCTATATTGAAGTATAATGATATATTCTTCTCCAACACTTGTAGTCGTCAATCCCTTCTTGATCACACTCTGACTTCACAAGTATTTGACTGTGCCCAGAAGCCTTCTATTATTAAATTAAAAATTTAGTTAGTCGGGTACCAAAGCACTGTGAGTTACTTGTAGGTCACTGAGATGATCTCAGGTTAAAGGGATACTTATATCTATATCCCATCAAAGATATTCTCGACAGCAGAATGCTCTGAAGTTGGTCACGTTTAATGATGACGTACCTATACATCTCACCTATATGCCATACCAGTGTCTCCACACTTCTTGGTTAAACGGACAACCAACCTATATGGCATACAGTGATCTATGCTCGATAGATGCTATCATCCTTATTAACAGCCTATCATTTGGTCATGAACAAATTTAAAGAGTAATCGATAAATCCTCTCTTTATCGAAGCTAAATAGTCCTAAGAACTTTATCACAACAATGATGTTTGTTAGAAGATGAATACTTGTGATGAAAAATATCAAAAATATATTTTATTTATTAATGATTCAATTATAAATACAAAGTAGCTCAACCATCAATAGGCTGATGATTGACTTTGGGGCACATTTTTCAACAACACCCACTTGTCCTAAAGCCACTCGGCATAGTATCTAATACCCATCTTCGACTTGTGGTTGTCAAACTTCTTTATTGCCAAGGTTTTACTGAAGTGGTTAGTCAGATTCTTCTTTTCGTTGATCTTCTGATGGTCGACGTCACCTTGATCCACGATCTTTTGGATCAGGTGAAAGCAGCATAGAATGTGCTTCATCCACTGGTGTACCTTCAGTTCTTTCACTTGAGCAATGGTACTAGTGCTATCACGGTAGAGCAGGATCGGACCATCAAGGGAGGGTGGTTCTTCGAGCTTGGTGATAAACCTTCTCAGCCACACAGCTTTTTTTGCCGTATCTGATGGTACCACGTACTCTACCTTGCAAACAGAGTCTGCCACAGTATGCTGCTTGAAATTCTTCCAGCAGATGGCTCCATCATTCATAGTAAAGATATATCCCGACACGCTTCTGCTATCATCTTGGTCAAATTGAAAGTTGGAGTCTGCAAATCCCATATATTTCAGATCTGACTCACCATAAACCAACCATTGGTCCTTAGTATTTGTTAAATACTTAAGTTTGGCTTTAACCACTTTTCAGTGATTTTCTTCAGGGTCAGACTGGTATCTAGTCACTACTCCTAGTGAGTATGCCACGACTGATCTCGCACATATCATGGCATACATGATAGATCCTACTATCGAAGCATATAGAACTCTACTCATACGCTCTCTCTCTTCAAGAGTTATCGGACAATCCTTCTTAGAGAGAAAAATTTCATGGTCTATCAGAAGATAGACTTTTTTGGAATTCTCCATGCTGAACCTCTTTAGCAAAGTATCTATGTATACAGACTGGAATAATCCAAGCATTCTTTTAAATCTATACCTATCGATCTTCATCTCTAGGATGTAGGATGCTTCACTCAAGTCCTTCATGGAGAACTATGATGACAACCAAACTTTTATTTCCTATAGTACGGGGATGTCATTTTCGATTAAGAAAATATCATCCAGGTACAAAATAAGAAATACCACTACTAGATCATTTGCCCATTTGTAAATACAGGATTCTTCTTTGTGCTTAACGAAGCCATATATTTTGATCAATTTATTAAAATATATGTTCCAACTCTGAGATGCCTGCTTCAGTCCATAAATGAATCTCTGAAACCTGCACACCTTGGACTCGTCTGTGGATGTGAACCCCTTAGGTTGTATCATATACACCTCTTCGATCAACTCTCCATTCAGAAAAGTTGTCTTCACATCCACCTGCTAGATCTCATAGTCTAGATGGACTGCAATTGCAAGCATAATCCAAATGGACTTAAGCATTGCCGCAGGAGAGAATGTCTCATCATAGTCAATATTATAATGTTGATGATACCCCTTGGCAATCAGATGGACTTTATAGGTCTCCACCTTTCCATCTGTGCCCTTCTTCCTTATGAAGATCCATTTACTCCCAATGGTTTTAACTCCTTTAGGTAGATCAACCAATGTCCATACATCATTGACCTTCATAGACTCCATTTCAAATTTCATGATCTCAAGCCATTTCTCGAAATCAGGTCTCTGCATAGCATCTATATAGGTGATTGGATCATCATCATTTTCATCGAGTTCAATGGGATTACCATCCTGGATGAAGAAATCATAGTTTCTGTCTGATTGCTGCGGTACTCTACCGAAATGCCTTAATGGTGTAGGTACACTAAGCCCCAAATTTGATCTAATCGAATTCAATTCTGGTTCAGCTACAGGTGTTGGTTTTTCTACCTGTTGAACTTCATTATGTTCAACCTTAGAGGCAACAATTTCTTCACCAAGGAATTTCTTTTCCAAAATAATTATCGTAAGGCTGACAAACACCTTTTGTTCATCAGCATGGTAGAAATAGTATTCTTTTGTCTCTTTTGGGTACCCTATAAATCTGCACTTATCAGAGCTAAGTCCAAGTTTACCTCTAGCTAACCATTTTACATAGGATGGACAATCCTAAACCCATAGGTATGAGAGTGTAGGCCAACGCCCAGTTCATATCTCATATGGAGCTTTTACAATAGATTTACTTGGTATATTGCTCAATATATTTAAGAAAAATCCTGATTTCTCGGACCATATTCGTTCAGATCTGATCAGATCAAAAGATATATTTCAAAAATTTTTCTCTTTGATCCAGATCAGATCTAAGATGTTTTAGATCTGATTATTATTATTTTAAAAATTAAAATAAAATTAGTTAAATTAAATCAGATTTAATTTACCTTGAAGTGGGTAATCCTATTACCCATTGATGATTCTGTAAGCAGCGGAAGGATCTGGATCAAGCCATGCAAGTACCTAGCCTCTACCGATATCCACCCAGGCTAGATCTGGAAATCCTCTTCTTCTCTATCACATCTCCAAAAATCAGATCTGGATCTGATCTGGAGGATCTTCAAAACTTCTTTTGAAGATCAGCAGTCGTCCTTTACAGCAGCACAGCCTTCTAGATTTCACTCACCTTTATCTTGTCTAGATTGCACCAACTAAGGTCCAAAACCCTTTTGGACATGGAGAGGAGAGGGAGAAGATACTTTGGCATGGAGGAGGAGAGGAGAAAAGGCCTTGGGGCATGGAGATATCAATTAATTCAGATTCCTCTTTGAGTTGGGCGCAGGGTCTTATTTATAGACTAACTATGATCCAACTCCTCTTCTTCCCAACCAATCACAACTCTTTATGAAATCAGATCTAAATCTGATTGGTGGGAATAGAGTCCCCTGGATTCCTCCTTAGAGGGTGCCTAAGATCAGTCAAAGTTGATTCTTAGGAGAACTCTAATTGGAATCCAAAAAGGAGATGGAGTCCCTGTCCAACATGGACTCCTGGGCGCCTCCAGCTTGGGCACACACCAAGGGTGGCATGCGCCCTCTTCCTTGCCTGGTTCTTGTAGGGGGATGGGCCCCCACCAGCTATCCAATAGGTACATGACATGTGGACCGAAGTCAAAGTATCAATGGTCAATATTTGATCTATCAAAGGTAGACTTTTGACCAAAGTCAAAGAACGAGAAATGGCAGGTGACCAAAAATAGTAGGTAATGTCCTACAAAATAAGACAACCTTTTTTGACTTGGACAACCTCCAGTCAAACCATATGAAGGCCTCTGATTGAGCACAAACTCCTTTGGCTCAGATAGGACAACTTATTTGTGATAGCGAAAGAAGAACGTTGGTTCAATCGAGTGCTAGCACAATTTTCTTGAACCTAATTAACTCTCATTCAGATCAATTGAACTAGATCAGTTCAATTGATGATCACTAGATTCAAACCTTTGTTTGTGTGTCCCAGTTAGGTTCAGTTCTGTATGGTAATGGGATATGTCATGATCTCTATAATTGACATCACCAAAAACTCCTTTCGATGGATCAAAACTCTTCTGATTCCAACAGCTAGAATGATCGATCATCTAAATCTTTCTAATTTCTCCCAAAATCCATCAGTGACACCTAGCAGTATATGGTGGCAACCCATCAGAGCTGAATGCGAACCTCTTGGTGCAGCTACTTTTGTGATTAAGTTCTTCTATCTTGAGCCCCAATCAGATTAGGGTTAAGGTGAACTCGTCAAACCCTAGTCTCTGTCATATGATGTAATCATTCGATTCAAGTCCTTTGTAAAAATTTAAATAGAAACTCTTTCTATTATTTCACTATACCATGGCCATGGACTACTAGACTTGATTCTCATGATCATCATAGGGCTGCTCCTCTACCATCGAGGTAGATAGATTTCATCTTGATGCTATCCAGTTCCTACAATGAATATGCTATAGCCAACATATACCTCAGGATTCCATATGGCTAGGAGATCGAGCAATGGTGTAGTCAAACTATAACACCCTCAAGGTGAACTACCGATGCACCTCAGGTCAAAGAACCAGACACACCACTGCAGCATCGAGTCAGTCATCGATGAGAAGGTAGACTTTCTAATGACTACTCGAGGTGGTCACGCTCAGTGCCCTCATTCTCTAATGAGTATCAGTACTCTCGCTCCGGTGTCCCACACCTTAGACTCAAGACTCATCTACTAAAGAGAAGCAATTGTACACCAACTTTCTGGATCAATCACCATCCTCATGATGATCCTATGGTTGGGACCATGTTTTGAGTTGATAATGATTATTCATTTTTTAAATTTTCAAGTCTTGAAAATATGAATTATCATTACCATTAACTCAAAGGATGTATCATAGACACTAAATATCTATATGTGATAGAAAATAACCCATTTTATTGATTATAGTCAAAATTATAATTTTGCCCCTAGAAGTGTATTACAAGTGTCAGCCAATTCTGACTTCTAGGGCGCATATATCTAATAATCTCCCACTTGTCCTAAAGCCAATTGGCTACAAATCTAAGTCCCATCTTCTTAAGATAGGCTTTGATCTTTCGCTGGCCCAACGGCTTTGTAAGTGGGTCTACCACATTATCTGTGGAGTTGACTCTCTTGACCTCGACATAACCCTTCTCGAGGTAATTGCGGATGAGGTGGTATCGCCGTTCAATGTGCTAGGATTTTTGGTGAGACCTTGGCTCCTTAGCAAGGGCTATAGCGCCATTGTTGTCACAGTATAGAGGAATGGCATCTGATGGCATTACTCCAATTTCTACAACAAACTTCTTTTATCAGAATACTTCCTTTACAGCCTCTGATGCAGCGATATATTCTGCTTCCATGGTGGAATCTGCTATCACCGTTTGCTTGGAACTCTTCCAACTGACAGCACCACCATTGCACATAAACAGACTTCCAGATGTCACTTTCGATCATCTATATCGGACATGAAATCCGAGTTTGTGTATCCCTGGACTTGGAGTTCTCCATTACCAAAGACCAACATCATATCCTTAGTTCTTCTCAAGTACTTAAGGATACATTTCACAGAAGTCTAATGTTCTTCACCTGGATTTGACTGATATCTGCTTGTGACACTCATAGAATGGGCTATATCAGGTCGTGTACATAGCATGGCATACATGAGGCTCCCTATTGCGGAAGCATAAGGGATCTTGCTCATGCGTTCTATTTTCTCATGTGTGCTAGGGCACATCTTCTTGGAAAGATGAATACCATGTCCTATAGACCTTAATTCCAAGAATAAAGGATGCTTCACCTAGGTCTTTCATGGAGAATTCCTTGGACAACCATAATTTGACTATTGTCATCATGGGAATATCATTCCCAATAAGGAGGATGTCATCCACGTACAATACGAGGAAGACAACGGTGCTCCCACTGACCTTTTTGAAGACACACGGTTCCTCTTCATTTTTGATGAAATCAAATATTTTGATCACATCATTGAAATGAGTGTTCCAGCTCCGAGATGCTTGCTTAAGTCCATATATGGACCTTTGCAGCTTGCAAACCTTGTGATCAGTATCACTGGATGTGAAACCTAGCGATGTTCCATATAGATATCTTCCTCAAGATATCTATTCAAGAATGTCATTTTCACGTCCATTTGCCATATTTCATAATCAAAATAGGCTGCAATGGCAAGCAATGTGCAGGATGGATTTTAGCATAGCCACTGGGGAAAAGGTATCCTGATAGTCAATGCCTTCGCATTGACTATAACCTTTTGCCGCTAGTCTAGCCTTGAATGTCTCCACATTCCCATCTGCACCAATCTTTCTCTTGAAGATCCATTTACACCCAATAGGTACTATACCTTCTGGTGGATCTACCAAGGTCTAGACTTGGTTTGAGTGCATCAAGTCAATTTCTGACTGCATTGCCTCTAGCCATTTTTTGGAGTCGATATCTGATATCGCCTCATTGTAGATTTTGGGATCATCACCATGAGCACCATTACCTATGAGGAACATTTTCTCTACTTTCTCTGAAATAATACCTAAGTATCTTTCAGGGGGATGGAAAACTCTTTTCGATCTATGAGGTGGAGGAGGTAGTGTTCTTATTGGCTCAACCTGATTTGGTTCCAATTGGTCCTTAGCTCATTGTACTTGTGAGACTTTCTCATCAAGCTTGATCTGCTTTCCAATGCCGCTATCTTGAATAAACTATTTTTCAAGAAAGATGGCATGTCGACTCACAATCACATTGTGGTCTTCTAGAATGTAGAAATAGTATCCTAATGACTCTTTAGGATATCCTATGAATCGAGCTCTAAAGGACCTAAACTCTAACTTGTCCACTTGTTGTCTTTTGACATGAGCCGGACAATCCCAAATTCTGAGATGACTCAGACTTGGTTTCTTATCGTGCCATATCTTATACGGTGTGGTAGGAATGGTCTTAGAGGAAATCCCTATTCAGTAGATAAATTGAAGTTAACAATGAATGTCCCCAAAGGAAATCAGGGAGGTCTGTGAAGCTCATCATGGATCGAACCATATCCAATAGGGTCTGATTTCTCCGTTCTGAAACCCCGTTGAGTTGAGGTGTTCCTGGTGGAGTCCATTGAGAGACTATGCCATTTTTCTTGAGATAGTCTAGGAATTCTCGGCTAAGGTATTCACCTCCTCGATCTGATCGAAGAACCTTAATGGGTTTTTCAGTTTATTTTTCTACTTCATGTCTGAATTCTTTGAACTTTTCAAAAGCTTCAGACTTGTGTCTCATAAGATACACATACCCATACCTAGACAGATCATCGGTAAAGGTAATGAAGTAGACAAAATTGCCTCTAGCCGGCACATCAAATGGGCCGCACACATCAGTATGTACTAGGGCAAGGAGATCTGTGGCCCTCTCCCCATGTCCAATAAAAGGAAGTTTGGTCATTTTGCCTTGAAGGCAGGATTCACAAGTTGGATATTACTCGGAAGTCAATGGACTCAATAGCCCATTTTTTTCCAATTTGTTGATCCTATCTTCTGCTATATGACCTAATCTTAGGTGCCATAGATACCTATCGTTTGGACTATCCCTAGGTCATTTGGCATTCACGTTTTGCTCGATAGTTAGAACAGGTACATCAATATGTAGCTGATAAAGACCATTAATAAGGAAACCATTTGCAATTTTATTTCTTTCATAAAGAATGTTACAATGGTCCTTAAAGAAGGTAATCACATAGCCTTCTTATGCTAAGCATGAAATAGAAATCAAATTCCTGCTAGCTGCAGGCACATAATAACAGTCTTTCAAAACTAAGTCTAAACTAGATGGTAATCAAAGAGGGTATGTTCCCATGGCTACTGTAGCAACTCTTGCTCCATTACCGATGCGATAGGATCATGTCTCCATCCCTCAACCTCCTGCTATCCTCAAGATCCTGCATGGAAGTGCACAGATGAGCACTAGAATCAGAGTCAAGCACCCAACTAGATGCAGAAAAAATCGTAAGGTTAGACTCAATAACGAGCATACCTCTAGAAGAACCTTCCTTCTTGTTCTTCAGGGTGGCCAGGTAAGTAGGGCAGTTCCGCTTCCAATGGCCGTCGCTGTTGCAATGGAAATACTTTCCTTTGACATCGGCCTTTTTCTTTGGCTCTGCCTTCTTCTTCTTTGTTCCTTCCACCTTCTACTTTTTCGCAGACTTCTTTTTCTTTCCATAAGACTTTCTTTTGGAAGAAGTCCATTCCATAGCAAGAACTGAGCCTTTAGAACCTTTCATAGAAAGCTCAGCGGTAACCAGCATATTCATTAATTCGGCCAAGGAATTTTGAAATTTATGCATGTGGTAATTCATGATGAATTGCCCATATGCATCAGTCAAGGATTGTAGAATAATATCGTTCTGCAGGTCCAAGTCTAACTTCACACCGAGCTTCTCAAGCTCTTCCATGTCCTTGATCATTATCAGACAGTGATCTTGGACTGACTGCCCATCACGCATCTTAGCCTTAAAAAGTCATTTCGTGACTTGATATTTGGCTGCGCGACTCTGTTCACCAAACATCTCCTGTAGGTGAGCCAACATTTGGCGAGCAGTCCCGATATCTTCATGTTGGCACTGGAGCTCATCAGACATCGAGCCCAACATGTAATATCTGCCTTATTATCTTCGTCTATCCATTTTTTCAGAGATGCTCTCTGTTCAACAGATGGACGGGCTGGTAAGGTGGGAGGGTCCTGGTCCAAAATATGGGTTAACTTCTCGGAACCCAAAATAATTTTGTAGTTCCTGAGCCAATCTTTATAATTGGGTTCGGTCAGTCTGTGTGTGTCCAGGATATGTGCTAATGGGTTGGACGCAGACATTTTCCTATAGAGAGTCAAAGATTCTAGTTAGATACTGTAATTATGACTTGAACAATTTATTTAGGGATTTTATTTTTAAACAAATTAGCTCCCACTATTTTCTTTGATCCCTACACTCTCTCTGTAGAGATGCAAAAATCTCCATGATTAATGATTTCTAGTGGGTAGTGCGGTCTCACCAACTGACTCATCACCTCACCTAACAGTTATTGGTGATGGGTTAGCCAATGAGTGAACAACTCTTGTTCAATGATTCTCTAATCATGGTGCACCCAAACTTGATCTCTAATTCATAAATCTCACCGTATCCAGAATATTGATCCACTCCTTAGTTAAGTCAGACCCACCATTTGCATAGACTGGGTTCCTAATTGAGTCTCTCACCATATTCGAAATATTGAGCCCAACTCATCCTCCAGCCCATAGCATCCAATGCCTAATAGACATGGTTGCATCTTCCCGATGCAATTGAGCCACTGTATCCAGCCAAGAACAATCAACCCTGAGAAGGGCCCGCACATCTATAATGGTGGAAGACCTCAGACTTAATCTTTTCTTAGAGAGAATTGATTCAGGTCTCATTAAACTAGACTTGTCATAGTCATAACAATTATGACTAACCTAGTGGCATGGGTTAGCTCGGATTATTGACCACCTCAGATTAGAACTGTGTCAACAGATATGGCCAGGTAAGTGAGACCGGTGGAAGGAATATGCCATTAACTCGTACAAGAACACATTCAGGTCGAGTAGCTTCCAATTAAAAACCAGTCGGTCGTATGTGCCAAACTTACCTTAGACACCAAATTATTGAGTCAGAACCAATTGGGTTAGCCTACAATCCAGACTCTAACCTCTTGAGCCTAATTAGGTCTTGCTTGATCGTGACTCGATCTTGACCCAGACTTAATCCTATTAGGCTGATCAATTTAAGCATTGTTGATCCCCTCTAACCAACTCTTCATTCAGTTTGATCAACCGCTTAGACCTAATTGAGCTGTCTAAGCTCGAACCCAGTATTATGAATATATCTTAGATATGAAATTCTCAATTTTAGATCTAATTAATATTTTATGATCCTAATTTTTAATTAAGTAGGGTTCATAAATAAAATATGCATAATAAATCCTAGGGTTTCAGGATCTAGGGTTTTGTAGAAAGTAAGTTTTGGATTTCTGATTAAGGATGAATGCGCAGCACCACTACACATCATAAGAAGACCCCATCGAATGGGAAGAGAGGGTCTTTAAACTCTTCTTCATTCTTATGATCGGATAGCCAAGAGGAACGCCTTAATCAAGAACATGCAATACTACAAAACAGTTTTAGATCTATATCATATATCTCATATACAAATTAGATCTAATCATGGCATATTTTGCATACATCTCATGTATCGAATCATGCATATTTTTAGATCTAAATTATCTTATAATAATCTAAAAAATTAGATTTAAATTAATCTAATCAAAATAAATTCTAATCTAGACAATTATGTAGAACTATTCTACAACTAGTCTAGACATGTATCAATCATATCTCATATGATATTTAAAATTAAATAATTTTTATTTGCTATTTTTTATATATTATTATAACCATTATAATATTAAAAAATAGTAAATAAATAGATCTAAAATATGATTTAATCAAATTAAATTAAAAACATGTAAGACTATTCTATAGAACTATTCTATTTTAGAACTAGTCATGCATATTTTCTAATCTTAGATCCAAATCATTTAATTTTAATTTTTTCTAATTTAAGATATGATTGCATCTCATGTAACATCTAAAATCAATTATTTTTTTATTAAAACAAATTTAAAATCAGGTCTAAATACTTTTAGAACCTTGGCTCTGATACCAGTTGAAGGAAAATCCTGATTTTCCGAACCAGGTTCGTTCAGATCTGATCAGATCAAGAGATATATTTCAAAAATTTTATTCATTAATCCAAATCAGATCTAAGATATTTTAGATCTAATTATTATTATTTTAGAGAAATTAAAATAAAATTAGATAAATTAAATCAGATTTAATTTACCTTGAAGTGGGTAATCTTATTACCCGTTGATAATCCTGTAAGCAGCGGAAGGTTCTGGATCAAGCCATGCATGTGCCTAACCTCTACCAGTATCTACTCAAATTAGATCTGGAGATCCTCTTCTTCTCTATCATGTCACCAAAAATCAGATCTGGATCTGATATGGAGGATCTTCAAAACTCCTTTTGAAGATCAGCAGTCGTCCTTTGCAGCAGCGCAGCCTTCTAGCTTTCACTCGCCTTTATCTTGTCTAGATTGCACCAACCAAGGTCCAAAATCCTTTTGGACGTGGAGAGGAGAGGGAGAAGATACTTTAGCATGGAGGAGGAGAGGAGAAAAGGCCTTGGGGCATGGAGATCTCAATTAATTCAGATTCCTCTTTGAGTTGGGCGCAGGGTCTTATTTATAGACTAACTGTGATCCAACTCCTCTTCTTCCCAACCAATCAAAACTCTTTATGAAATCAGATCTAAATCTGATTGGTGGGAATAGAGTCCCCTAGATTTCTCCTTAGAGGGTGCCTAAGATCAGTCAAAGTTGGTTCTTAGGAGAACTCTAATTGGAATCCAAAAAGAAGATGGAGTCCCTGTCCAACAGGGACTCCTGGGCGCCTCCAGCTTGGGCACACGCCAAGGGTGGCATGCGCCCTCTTCCTTGCCAGGTTCTAGTAGGGGGATAGGCCCCCACCAGCTCTCCAATAGGTGTGTGACATGTGGACAGAAGTCAAAGTATCAATGGTCAACATTTGACCAGTCAAAGGTAGACTTTTGACCAAAGTCAAAGAACGAGAAATGGCAGGTGACCAAAAATGGTAGGTAATGTCTTACAAAATAAGACAACCTTTTTTGACTTGGACAACCTCCAGTCAGACCATATGAAGGCCTCTGATTGAGCACAAACTCCTTTGGCTCAGATAGGACAACTTATTTATGATAGCAAAAGAAGAACGTTAGGTTCAATCGAGTGCTAGCACGATTTCCTTGAACCTAATTGAATCTCTTTCAGATCAATTAAACTAGATCAGTTCAATTGATGATCACCTGATTCAAACCCTTGTTTGTGTGACCTAGTTAGGTTCAGTTCTATATGGTAATGGGATATGTCATGATCTCTATCATTGACATCATCAAAACTCCTTTCGATGGATCAGAACTCTTCTGATTCGAACAGCTAGAATGATCGATCATCTAAATCATTCTAATTACTCCCAAAATCCACCAATGACACCTAGCAGTATATGGTGGCAACCCATTAGAGCTGAATGCAAACCTCTTGGTGCAGCTACTTGTGTGATTAAGTTCTTCTATCTTAAGCCTCGATCAGATTAGGGTTAAGGTGAACTCGTCAAATCCTAGTCTCTGTCATATGATGTAATCATTCGATTCAAGTCCTTTGTAAAAATCTAAATAGAAAATCTTTCTATTATTTCACTCTGTCATGGCCATGCACTTCTGGACTTGATTCTCATGATCATCATAGGGCTGCTCCTCTACCATCGAGGTAGATAGATTCCATCTTGACGCTATCCAGTTCCTACAATGAACATGCTATAGCCAACATACACCTCAGGGTTCCATATGGCTAGGAGATCGAGTAATGGTGTAATCAAACTATAACACCATCAAGGTGAACTATCGATGCATCTCAGATCAAAGAACCAGACACACCACTACAGCATCGAGTCAGTCATCGACGAGAAGGTAGACTTCCTAATGACTACTCGAGGTGGTCACGCTCAGTGCCCTCGTTCTCTAACGAGTACCTGTACTCTCGTTCCAGTGTGTCCACACCATAGACTCAAGACTCATCTACTAAAGAGAAGTAATTGTACACCAACCTTCCATATCAATCACCATTCTTGTGATGATCCTATGGTCAGGAGCATTTTATGAGTTAATAATGATTGTTCATTTCTTAAATTTTCAACTCTTGAAAATATGAATTATCATTACCATTAACTCAAAGGATGTATCACAAACAGTAAATACATATATGTGAGAAAATAATTCATTTTTTTGATTATAGTCAAAATTATAATTTTGCCCCTAGAAGTGTATTACAAGTGTCAGCCAATTCTAGCTTTTAGGGTACATATATCTAACATATATAACATGCAGTCTCAAGAGCATAACCCCAAAATGAAATAGACAGACTAGCAAAATCCATCATGGATCAAACCATGACCAACAAGGTGCAATTTCTTCTTTTTGATACACCATTTTGTTGTGGTATCCCAGGAGGAGTCCACTATAAGAGAATCCCATTCTCTCCTAGATATGTAAAGAACTCACTGGATATATATTCACCTCCTCGATCTGATCGAAGAATTTTAATATTCTTTTCAGTTTATTTTTCTACTTCACATCAAAATCTTTTGAATATTTAAAATAAATCTAACTTATGTTTCATCAGTTAAACATATCCGTACCTGGATAGATCATCTATGAAAGTTATGAAGTAGAAATATCTACGTCTAGCACCTGTGCTCATTGGTCCACATACATTAGTATATACTAGACCTAAGAGCTCAGTAGCTCTTTCACCCTTTCCAATAAATGGTGGCTTGATCATTTTTCCAAGAAGACATGACTCACAGGTTGGAAGTGATTCATAATCACTGACTTCGAAAATTTCCTCTTGGGTCAACCTATTTATCCTATTGTTGTTAATGTGACCTAGCCTACAGTGCTATAGGTAGATATCAGAGACATTATCTAATTTAGGGAGTTTTCTAGAAGTGTACATTACACTCACAAGCTGTGATAAAATATAAATACCATTTCATTATTGTCCTTGCATTATTGTAACATCATTCATAATGATATCATAATAATCTTTCTTTATAGATAAATGATAACCATCCTTGGCCAAAAGGATAACAGAGATTATATTCTTCTGAAAGAAAGGACAATAATGACATTCATTTAAAGAAATGATATTAGTATTGAGAATAAGTTGAACTAATCCCATAGCTAGAATCGGAACAGACTTTCCATCTCTAACATTCTGAAATTGCTCATTATTCTCAAATCTTCTACTAATTTCAAGTTCTTACAATGTATTGCAAATATGGACTGAATTTTTGGTATCCAAGACCCAAGTAGAAGTACCGCAAATAGTGAAATTACAAGATCTCATCATATAACATCCTTGATCAGCAACTACTTACTCATCTCTCTTATTCAGCCTATTAGGATCATGGGAATCATGATACTGAGGATAGTTTCTCTTTCAATACCCTTGCTTCTTACAATGGAAGCACTCTGCCTGATCAAGATTATTCTTGGACTTTTTCTTTAAATTGGGAATAGTGGCCCCAGCACGATCCACTTCATGCTGCGAAACAACTTTCAACTTTCGATACTTATTATCGAAGTTGGGTCCCATAAGTTAATCACTATCTAACAGTGAATGAAACAACTATGGTTAGAACTTAATTGTATAAAGGAGAACCAAAAGCCTAATTAGTAATTGATTCATTAAACCTAAAGTTTGGACTTTAATCAAAAGGTTTCTCCCACTATTTATTCGAATTGGTAGCCTCTACCTCTAATCCAAGAAATTATTGTAATTACTTAGTGGGTACTAGAATCCACATAGACTGTACACGAGCCCAAATTTTGTTTGCCCACCCATGTACATCTAAGAATAGGTTCATAACCCATTATTTCTCTAAATAACTTCTAATAATTAAATTTTTCCCCAGCCCCTGATCAGTTGGCTTTCGCCTTCTCAGAAAATATTTCAGTTAGGTCCAACCATTAACATGACCATACTTGGCCCATCTAACCATTGAATTATCAGGCCCAACTTTAATTGGCCTACCTGACCACCATTTAGAAAGATGTATCCAGGAGATCATATAATAAATGATAATTCCATCAATCGATAAGCACTAGATCTTTAGGCCTCCAATGATTATGCAACTGATGGACCTATTATCATTCACTTTAATGGAAGGCTATGATCTAGTTATCATATAACTATTTCATTTTAGGGATCTAATATCTTTAGAAAATTTATCTATAGAAGTGAGTAGGTCAGATTAATCAACTTGTCATGATCCTCCCACTGGCTTCACCAAGTCAGCTTAAGCGAGACCACTAACAGGCTAGTCTTGGAGCACCTAAATCAGTCACACTGATTTATCTAGCTAACATGGGTCAACTGAAATTGTCAAGTGATTAGATCAAAACTCAATCTCATCAAGAAGGCCAGGTAAGTGAGATCGGTGGAAGGGTCTACCAAAGCTTGCCTTAGACACCATCAAAAATTGCTAGATAAATGGGTTGCCAATTAAAAACCACCGATCGTAAGTGCCAAACTTACCTTAGACACCAACTGGTTTAATTAGTCATGATTAGATCAACCTAACAGTTCGAGCTAGACCTCTTAGCCAAGAATCAAGTCCATTTGGTTCTTGTTAAAGATATGGACCTGACCAACTATAACTATTGAAATTGATCTAGAGAATCCTTGACCTAATCTAAGACAATAATTGATTAAATTTAGTCAATTCTCTAATTAAGTCCATTCTTTAATCTAACCTTAAGTCTAACCCAACTAATGGACCTAATCCCTACTAACCCATTAACCCAATGTATTATGATTCATGTCATAGGATCTTCAATTTATAATCCTAGAACCTAATCAAACGACTTCTTAATTCTTAATTATGTTTTAGACTGAGGATTGTGGTTTGACCTTTTAAAAATAATTTTTATATTTGTAAAATATTTTTATAATATGATTTTATCAACCAAGTTGCATGTTTGATTCATAATCAATATGCAAATAAAATAAATATGAAACTACTTTAGATCTAATCTAAATAGGTTCATGTAATTGAAACAGTTTCAATAATAATCAATCATAAATCTTTCTTGATCAAATCTAACACATTTATGATGATTAAAATTAGATTAAAATATTTTTAATCAGATCATAAAATCTTTTAGATCTAATCTAAAATTTTATGATCAATATTTTATATCAGCACATACTAGAGTAATTTTCCACGTAAG